>LT969563.1:2375783-2408283 GCA_900097035.1 Plasmodium blacklocki (nom. inval.)
TCCTTACATCAGTATGTTCCCATATATAATAATAATTGTGAGAATATTAATATGGTTGATATAAAAGATATATGTAATAATATATATTTTAATAATATAAATGATACACATATTGAAAAGAAAGAAAAAGGTATTGTATCTTTAAATGATAATTATGATGTTGAAAAGAATTTTTGTTTAAACCTAAATGAGAAAATAAAAAAAAAAAAAAAGGAAAAAAAAATGAATTTTTTTGATGATATTAATGAATATCTTATAATAGATAAAATTTTTGATAACCAAAAATATCTTTATATTCTTGTTTCATGCTTGAACAATATAGAAGATCATCATATTTCGACGATACATTCCTTATTCTTTTTTTTAAATTCGTTAAACAAATGTTACAATATAGACCTTATTTTATCATATATAAATATAATAAGTAGACATATAAATAATATATATATATTAACTTATGTAGAATATTTTTATAAGTGTATGAGTACAAGAGTGTTTAATAATTTTACTTCAGAAAAGGTTGAAATATTAATGTTAAATATACTTCAATTTTTAAGGAATAAGAATGGTACGAAATTTGTATTAGATGAAGAAGAGAAAAATGTAAAAATACATACCGAGGAAGAAAAAATAAAAAATGAGAATACAAATGAACATATAATAATTAAAAATATAAGAAATGAAGAAAAAAATGATTCGTGTTCAATTATTATAAAAGAAAACAATTTAAATATAATGAAGGATTTTTTTTTTCATAAAAATGAGGAATTTTTTTTGTTCTTATATTATAATAATGAACATATGTATGAACATGTACGAGATAATTTATTAAATATACCAATAGATAAAATAAATAATTTACATGAATTTTTATTTCATTATATTTATAAAAACATGATAAATTATACATTATTATATTTAAAAAATTTTATATTTTATATTAATAATATAACTATACTTGATAATATACTACACATGTTTTTAAGTATATATAATTATTATTATATACATAATTACAACAATTGTATTCATATGGAATTATTATATGAACCACCAATATTATTTTTTCAGAAAATTATTCTTTTAAATTTTTTAAGTATTTATAATAATGAAGAACATAAATATAATACATATTATAATACTATAGTACATAATATTTTAAATATAATAACTCTAGAAAATAACATAAATAATGATATATTAATTTTTAATTATATGATGAATATGTATTTTATAAAAGCTTCCTTTTGTTCAAAATCATATAATGAAAATATTTTACAATACATAACAAATATAATACAACCTTATGTTAAGGATAAAATTTATTTAAAATATAACAATGGATATATAATGGATTCAGATATAAAAAGTAATATAAATATAGAAACATATAAAAGTGTCCATATAAAAAATATGATGATATGTCAAATGATACAAAATCATTTTAATACATATGTAATTAATTTATTACTACTAGTTTATGATAACAAAAATTTCAACAAAATATTTGAATTCATAAGACAGTATTTATATACCTATGCTACAAATCATCATTAAATCATATATATATTATATGTATTATATATATATATATATATATATATATATATAAACACCTTTTTAATAATGCTTAACTTTTTCTTGCATTTATAACAAATTAGAAAGAGAAAACAAGCAAACATGACTTTGAATATAAAACTTTTATATCAAGATTTAAAAAAACTTTTTTTTTTTTTTTTTTTTTTTTTTTTTTTTTTTTGTCAAACGTGAAAATATTTATGTAATTATATATAATATTTATTTATTTATTTATTTATTTTATTATATTTTTTTTTTTTTTTTTTTTTTCAGATTTGTATATTTTATATATATATATATATAGTATAAAATAAAACTGTTATTTTGGATAATTATAAATAAATATAATATATATAAAGACACGAAAAAGGGTTTTTGTTTATTATTTTTTTTCTTCAATATATTGTGTTATAATAAAAAAAATATATAAATTTATAAATTAAATGTATGGTTATAAAATATCATGTGACATTTTCACTTAAATAAATTTATAAAATGAAATATAAGATATTTATATATTATATTATATATATATATATATATATATATAATATATAATATATAATATATAATATATAATATATAATAATATATATATTATATATATATATATATATATAATTTTATATATTAAATAATATTATCATTATATAATACTACATACGTAATAATTTTTATATGTATATAATTATATAATATTATTTAATATATATTATATTATATATATATAATATATTATTATATATATTTTTTATTTTTTGTTAAATAATGGCCTACAGTATTTTGAATAAAAAATATATTTCTTGGTATTTAGAAAAAGTGCTTTTTTGTACAATGTTAGAATAAATAAAAAAAAATATATTACATATATATATATATATATATATATATATATATTATTTATAAATGTATATTATAAAATATTATACAATATATATAATATATAAGTGTAGGAAGAAAAAAAAGGCCTTAAAAATGAAATATTAAATAATAATCATAATATATATATATATATATATATATATATAATATTATGTTTATTTTATTTTATTTTATTTTTTTTTTAATATGATTTATATAAAAGTATACCAATTGTATATATAATATATATATATTTATATTTTTTTATATATTTTAATAAAAAATATTTATATTAAGTATATATACTTATATATAAATATATTCACATGAAAATTTATATATATATATAAATAATTATATAAAAAGAAATATACATATATATATATATATATATATCATTTATCATTCATTTTTTTATAATATTTAATATATATATATATATATATATTTTTCTAGTTATTAATATAATATATATAAATATTATTTTTATGTGAATACTTGGAAAATAATTTAAAGCCATATAGTCTTTTTTTTTTTTCTTCTAACATTTTATCATTTCACCCTTTGAAAACAACCAGTTAAAACAAGTAGTTCAATAAAATAATATTTAGTTGGACAAAAAAAAAAAAAAAAAAAAAAAAAAATGAAACCTTATATTAGCACATATAAATGGTAATATCATATAATCAATTATTGTAAAATATAATATTTTAAACTAATTTGTATTGAGCTTTTTAATAATCGTTTTTAATATAAATTCATTTGGATGGGTCACCCCATTTTGTGAGAGAAATTAGAAGAGAAGAAGAAAAAATAAGGAAATAAATAATATATATATATATATATATATATATATATATATTTACATATATATATGTGTGTGTGATCTTCTAATATTGTTAACAAATGATGAATAGGTTAATTCTGAACAAAGCCACCTCATCAAATGATGAGCCGACTCCTGGATATTTATACAATGAAATAACACAAATGACTTTTTGTTCAAAAGAATCTTTAAGTTTAGTAGGAGAATATTTATTAAAGAAATTACAAAGAACAGATTTAAATGTAAAATTAAAGACGTTAAAGATTATGAAACATTTATGTGATAAGAAGAGAGCAGATTTTCGAAATTTTCTAAAGAAGAAAATGGACATAATTAAAGAGTGTCAATCTTGTAATATTGTAAATGATGAATTAAAAGGTGAGACGCCATCCATGTTAGTACGTAAAGAAGCAACAGATTTGATTAAGCTAATTTATTCATATGATGCTACAGAAAATGTTATGAAAAGTTCATCAAATAATAGTCAAGATACTATGAAAAATAATAGAATTGAAGGTTTTGGAAATACTGTATTTGATAATAAAAATAATAAAAATTATCAAAATTATCAACATAATAATATATATAATCATAATAATAGTTATAATCATAGTAATAATAATATGTATCATAATAATGATAGAAATGTTAAAAGTAATATGGAAACATATGGAAATAAATTTATAAGTAATAATTATAATAATTATAATAATAATAATAATAATAATAATTATATGGGTAAAATGTCAGGTTTTGGAAACCCCTATTTTAATCAAAACCCAGTACAAAAAACAAAAGGAGAAATAGCTATAAAATATTTAAATGATGTAGCAAATAAATATATACCATCTTCCTTTGTAAATAAAATTAATAGAGTCAGTGCATCTATTAGTAAAAATTATTCAAACGGTTCATTAAATATACATAGTATAATGAATGGTAGAGCATTCAATAATGGTCTTGAAAAAAATCATATGAAAAGAGCAGAAAGTCATTACTACAATAAAAATAATATGAACAATATGAATTATATGAATAATCATAATAATAATAATTATTATAATAGCTCCAGAAGAAATGAAAACATACGAAAACCACAAGAAACACAACAAGCAGGATTATATGAAAATAAAATTATTCAAGACATATTATTAACAACTGGTATTAATAAAGTACCATCAGAAAATATACTTAATGAATTTGCTATAAAATGTAAAACTCTAGATACCAAATTAATCGTTTCAATACTTACAGATAAATTAAAGAAAAATTCTCATGACGAAGAAGAAAATTATAAATACAAATATAAAGTATTATCTATTATAAAGCATTTATTATTTTTTCGAACTAATGAAGGAAAAGAAACTCTTATGGAAACTTTGGAAGTCTTAATTCAGAATTTAAAAAATCAAACATTAGAAGAATTATATAAATGTAAAGAAATTAAACAATTAAAAAAAATTGTTATAGAAATATTTATTCTCATGGGATTACAAAAAAAAACAGACACTCAAGAAAATGAAAAACAGAAAAATATTAATTTATATCAAAACCAAGTATCTATGGACTTACCAAATTTATTAGATATGGATGATGATATAACACCACCTTCAAATAATAATAATAATAATAATATGAAGAAGAATATGACAATGGGTGATGCAAAAATATTTTATCATGAGAAAAATGTATCAGTTGATCTTATGTCGCCTAGTCAAAATATTTCAAATGGGACCCAAACCAAAAACAATAAAACAGGTAAAAATATATATATATATATATATATATTGATATATATGTGATTTATCATATACCTTGTAATTTTATAAATACCATTATTTATTATTATTTTTTTTTTTATATATATAATTGTCCTTTTATAGGTATCGATAACAATGAACAATTTAAGAATGAAAGGAATAACAAAAAGGATCGAAGCATGGAAAATCTTTTATGTGATCTTGAAAATATTTCAATTAATAATAATGAATTATTTAATTGTTTAAATGTTAAGGGTAATAAAACCCCAATATTATACAATAATATGAGGTCTAATCAAAATGGAGATAAAACTTATAATAATAAACAACAATGTAACAATAAAAATAATATGAATACCAATTATAATAATAATGATAATTTTAATTTTATGAACTCTAATAATGATCTCATATTTTTTGAAAATAAAAAAGAATGTAATACAAAAGAAATAAATGTATCATCTAAAGAAACTAATCAAAATAAATTAAATGATGAAAGATTATTCTTTCATTTAAATCAACAAAATCTATATGAAAATGACAATAAATTAATAGATATAAATAATGATAGTACTAATAATTCATTGAATACATATTTTAATAATATGTCACAAAATACATATGAAAAAGATAATATAATAAACACAAAATCATTAAATAATAATATAAAAACAAGCAATAATATTTCACATGATAATAAAACAAGTAATATAAATCACTTTCATGATCACCATTTAAAAATGGGTGATGATCAAATTGACAACTTTTTTAATTCTTTCACTTTATCCTCTAAAAAAAATGAACAAAGTAATACTAAGCCAAACCTCAAAATTGATGCCTTTGAACTATTATCGGATCAAATGAAACTATAAAAAATTGTATATATATATATATATATATATATATATATATTTTTACTTTTTCAATTTTAGTATATATATGAAATATAAATACACTTATGTGTGTATATTATATTTCCTTGTTTTATAGTATGTAAACACACATATATTTATATATATGTTTCCATTATATTTATTTTATTTTTTTTTATGAGTTGATTTCAAATATTGTTATTCTTATATTATATCTATTTTAATCTTACATACAAATTTTTGTTTAAAGCTAAACAAAAAAAAAAAGAAAAAAATATATATTTAAAAAAAAAAAAAAAAAAAAAGAAAATTATATTATAATACAAATAATTTTTTACTTTGTGCAGAACAAAATATATATATAAATTTTTTTTTTGTTTTCAAACTTTTATTATTTATTATTTCTACCTATATCAATAATTATTTATGATGGTTTAATTGAAATTTTTTTTTTTTTTTTTTGCTCTTATTCATAATATAATAGTTATAATTTTAATGTTGTTATATTTGTCTTATAACATTACATATGGGTTATCATCTATAAAATTAGAAGCAAGGGAAAAAAAAAAAAAAAAAAGAAACATTTTTTTCGATATAATATTATATATATATTTCATGTATTATATACCTGAAAAACACGGAACATTTAAATTATATTTTTTAATAATGGATCTACAAAATAAAGAACAATAAAATATATATAAAAAAAAAAATTATATATATATATATATATATGTGATAACGTTTTCTTTTTTAGTATATCATTTTAATGAATTAAAAAAAAATATATAATATATATATTAAAAAAAAACTCACAGTGGTATAAATCGTCCTCCGAGGTAATGTTTCTTTTTATAATTTTTCAATCCTTGCTTTGGAAGCATTAAGGAAATATTCATATCTGAGTTTATAAAAAGGCTATTTGTTGAAAGACCTATATTAAAAAATATATAAATTTTTAATATATAAGATATATAATACAAATATATATATATATATATATATATATATATATTATGTTTGTACATCCTTAAATCTTTGTACGTTACCTGAATCGATATTTATTCCGGATGGAACGTCTACCGACACAACTATTTTATTGCTATTATTAATCATCTAAGGAGATTGAGTGAAAATAATTGTAAATATATACATATATAAATAAATAAATAAATAAATATATATATATATATATATATATATATATATATATACATACCTGTATAATTTCGTCAAACGGTTTTCTAGGTTCTCCCTTGAAACTAAATCCAAATATTGAATCTATAATTAAATCATAATTATCCAAATCTTAATAAAAAGAAAAATTAAAAAAAGAAATAAAAATTAATATTAACTATATATGATTAACAGATAATGATTTTAAATATGAATGGACACATTTATGGTTATCAACTATAAAATAATAACAAATATATATGTATATTTACCACTTGGTTTTATACTCATGAGGACGTTGATTTCATAATGCTCCAGTAGTTTTAATAGCCTCTTTAAAAGGAAATAAATAAATAAATTAATATATATATATATATATATATATATATATATATATATATATTTTTTTTTTTTTTCCTTATCTTGTCTCACTTTAAATAATGTTTTATCATTAACCTTTGGATATAATATCATGACGTCATATCCAAATTGTTTCAAATGACGAGCTGCAACTAAACCATCCCCACCATTATTCCCAGGACCACAACATATCAATATTTTTTTAAATTCACTTGGTTTGTATTCCTTAAAAATTATTTGAGATATGGATAAACCAGCTAATTCCATTAACTGCTCAGTGGTATATCCAACTTCATCGCTCATTAATTCGTTATCTATCTTTTGTGATAAATCTTGTGATAAATACTATAATATCAATGGAAAATATATATATATATATAATACATACATATTCTTTTTATTACATCCAAATGAATTAATATGAATATAAATTCTATACGTTCAATGTTCATTCTTTGTATATATTATTGTAGTTACATTTATTTATTTATTTATTATTTTTTTTTTTCTTACAGTAATTTCCATTTCACTCATGCTTAAAATGTAACTGCTTCTTTTTCTCTTTAAGTTTACACCTAATGTAGGAACATATATCTTATTATATATTTTTAATTTTAAATAATTTAATAAACTTAAAACATAAAAATTCTTTAGTGATTTAGAAAAAGTGAAGCTTCTTATAAATAAATTCTTAAACATATTATATCTTATATATATATTCCCATATATGATATAATTTTTACCAAGTAAATTAAATAAATAAAATAATATTTATACACATTATACTAATATATATATGGTAAATAAATAAATATATAAATATAAATAAATAAATATATATATATATATATATCATCTAGGAGCATCATCTAATTGTGTCACATTATATTTCATATATTATTACAAATAATTGTTTAAAAGAATAAAATTTTCTATAAAAAGTTATTTTGAAGCTTCAAATTAATATAAATTAAAATTAAAACAGTAATACATATATTTTATATATTATCATTTTTTTATAAAAAACAATCTTTTTACACATTTGGTTTTATAGAAATATATGAAATATTAAAAGAAAAAAAAATAATATAATAAAATGAAATCCTATATATATATATATATATATATATTTATATATATATATTTTTTTTTTACAAAAATATCGAAAAAATTAGAAAAAAAAAAAAAAAAAAAATAATAATAATATAATATATACTCATTAATTATCAAACAAATATGACGTTAAAAGAAAAAAAAAAAAAAAAAAAAAAAAAAAAAAAATTTGGAATATATTATATTATTTCTTTTTGTTATTTTCATTTTAAATTTATATAAATATACTAAATATATTTTTTAAATAAATGTTGCTATAGACATAACCTGTTTGAAGTAAAAACATTATTTATTTTTTTTTTTTCTTCTTCCTTTTTTCATTATCCCGTTTTTTTTCTTTTTTTTCTTTTTTTTTTTTTTATAATTCTTTCAAAAACGAATCAAATCCAAATGTATAAAAACTACAATATAAAAAAATAATTTTACTTTTTTTTCTTTTCTTCTTTTTGTCCTAATATTCTCAATAAATGTGTAAACAATCCTACTAGATCTAAATATAGGCAAATGGAATGCATCTATAAAAAGGAAAATATATAAGAAAATATATAAATATTATATTAAGCACTTTTTATATAAATTATTTTAAATATATATATATATATATGTATATATTGTATATCCTTTATATTTTTTTTGATTTTCATTTTTGTTTTTTTTTTTGTTCATTACTATGTAATCTTTATTGCCCCTTCTAAAGTCAAAGAGAGTAATCTGAGTATCGAATAAAACAAACCTAAAAGTAAAGGGACAAAAAAAAAAAAAAAAAAAAAAAAAAACGATATAATAAATAAATATTAAATTTTAAATAAATTATTATATTCTCATACATAAAAATATATATAATGTAATAATTATTTAAGAAAAATAACAAATCAGTTTACAACA
Source organism: Plasmodium blacklocki (nom. inval.) (assembly GCA_900097035.1). NCBI lineage: Eukaryota > Apicomplexa > Aconoidasida > Haemosporida > Plasmodiidae > Plasmodium > Plasmodium blacklocki (nom. inval.). Next base: position 2,385,215 of record LT969563.1, read on the forward strand.
TTTTATAAATATATAGTTTTTTTTTGTTCTTCTTATATATATTATTACCCCATATACATAAAAAATCCAGTATATAACAATGTTGTGTCTATAAATTTGGATCTTATGAAAAAGTTCATAAATGAAATTAAGGCTACATAAGAACAGACGGCACATAAAACAGCCCCAAGAAATATGGAAATCCTAAGAAGGTTTTAAAAAAAAAAAGAAAAAAAAATTTATATATGAAATATCATTTACATAATTTTTTTTTTTTTTAATTTTATATTTTATATAAACGTGTATTAAAATTTATATATAATGTTTAAATTCTTGAATTTCCATTTTTGTTTCATTCTTCTTACCTATTTTTTGAAAATATGGCGGCCAAGGAAAAGCAACAAAATATAGATAAGCTCCCAAAAAAGGCTAGGGGAAGTATTGATGGGTTTAAATAATTAACATAATTTATGTAGTCGCTAATTAAAATACCAATAGAAGATGATATTCCAGCAAAATATACAAGTCTTTTTTTTGATGTATCAACTAATTGATAATGAGAATTACATGAGGATGCTAAAAGAAATGAACAAACTAAACTAATAATAGAAGCAATAAATCTTGGTACCTTAAAATAATAAATATCCACATAACAACTTAAGGCACTAACTATTGTTCCCATAGCTAAAAGACCATATATTTTTATTAAATGATTTCTTTCTTCATTTGTTAAGGGGGAAAAATTCATAATGTTGGATAAATTTATATCTCTTTGTCGTTTCTTTATCTGATTCAAAAAATCCATTTTTTCAATATTATATCCAAAAATATTTATAAATTAAAAAATGAAAAATAAATAAATAAATAAATATATATATATATATATATATAATATAATTATATATTTTCAAATATGTATAGCTTCCTTTATTTATTTTTGTTTTTAAATATATAATTTATAATTATATAATAATGGTATATATTTCTTTTAAAATATATTATAAAATTTATATTTTCAAACTTTTTCCAAAAACTGCGACTTTATATATATATATATATATTAAGTAAAAGAAAATGGGAAAAGAAAAAACTTTTGAGTTTATATTTATTACTGATATACCATATAATTTATTTATATACATTTATTTTAAATTTTATTATAAAAAAAAAAAAAAAAAAAATGTGCACGCAAAATATATAAAGAGCAAAAAAAAAAAAAAGAAAATATATAAAATAAGTAAAATAAAATAATATGTAAACATAATATATACATATATAATTATATATTTTCTTATTTGATAAAAAAAAAAATTTACAAGTATGTTCTATATATTTAAATATATTTATTATTATATATATGAATATATTAATAACACTTTTTTGAAATTATAATTATGAAAATTTTTTTGTTCTTATGAATTAAAAAATAAAGGTAAATAAAATTAAGGAAAATATATATACATATATAAAAAAAATACATGGTTAATGATTAATATTGACAAAAATAATTATTTAAAATATTTGAAAAAGCATTCTTATTTTAATGATTTAATAAATATATATATATATGTATATTTTTCCTTTAATGGTTCTTCAATATAAAATATATATGCATATAGGATATCTTTCAACAAATATATGTGTTTAACTATATTTGTAATTATGGAATATGCAATGAAAATATATATTTTGTGGTATATACTATTTCTTATATAAATTATATTAGTAGGTCTTATGAAATTTCAACATAAAAGATATTAAAAAAGATATAATCCGTTGTTATTGTTCATAACGTGAGTTGAAAAATAAAAATACGTGTAAGAATAAATGAACCTTCATTTAAATATATAAATATATTTAATTTTTAACACATATCCTTTAATTTTTTTATTATTTGTCTGTTAAAAAATTTATTTGAATTTCAGTTTATGCATTTTAAGATGTTTAATATATATATTTTTATATTAAAGTTGTTATTGTTAAATATTAAAAAATATATATATATATATATTATAAATAATAAAGTGGTCATATAAAAAACTCTTGTCCTTTATATATTATACTTTCTTTTTTGACATAAATTTTGTATAAATATAAGAAAAAATATGTGGAAAAATAAATAAATAAATATAAATATATATATATATATATATATATTTATATTTATATTTATATTATATTATATTATATTATATATCCTTAATTCAATATTTTCTATGTGTTTCATATAATGCGAAAATGTATATATTTTGTATGTGGTATCCATATTATATATATTTCAAATATGACTTAATATAATGTGTATTATCCGTTTATTCTAAAAAATGTAGACATTAAATATTTTTATATTCATACTCATCTTTATTATAATTCAAATATATATATATATATATATAATATATATTATTCCTTTTGGGTATGTGTACTGTTTTTTTCTATTATGTTACTTATTATCACAACTGCTATATTACTACAAATTATTTGTCTTTGGCTATTTTCAAAAAAAAAGAAAAAAAAAAAAAAAAGCCTGAACATCAAAAAGCTGGCTAGCCAAAAAATTAATTTACAACAATGAAGAAAAAAAAAAAAAAAAGAATTAAATTATATGAGAAAATATAAAAGGTTATTTTCCAATTAATGGTAAATAAAGAATAAAAAAATTAAACAAGTAAATAAAATGAATAAATATCATAAATTATAAAATTAATAATAATAAAAAGAAAAAAAAAAAAGAAATATATATAATATATCAATATTATGTAAAATAAAATGAATACATATTTACTTATACTCTTCAGTACGCTTTATAATTTGCAACCGTTCCGTATGAATAATAATTTGATCCGTGTAAAATATTTTCGATTTCTTCTGCTCGTTGAAAAGAAAAGATATTTCCTCCAACTTGTAAAATTCTATAGAAACTCCAAACCAGTTGAATAACAAAATAAGCTATTAAGAACATAAAAAAGTGTATGACCATTTCCATAATTCCATAGTACATATTATAATTAAGTACAACACTCCTTTGCCAATAAAAATTATTATAATACCATTGAACACTATGAGATGTTGTTGTATTATATAGGCAAATTAAAAATTCAATAGCTTCCACCATATAATTTATGACTACAATATTATAAGCAATGTAAGCGGTAAATGCATTTTTATGAGAAATTGAAAAGAATATTAACATTGCACAAAGAAAATTAAAGGTTGATATAATCATAAAAAAGGTTGTATTATAATGGGACATATGTGTTAACATAATTATGGACACTAATATTAAAAGTATGGCATATATAATACTTGCAGTCCCAATAGAAAAGCATAAAAATCTTTTCATAGTCCATCTTTTCATTCTGTCTTTTCCGAACATTTTGGTAAACCTACTTCATAATTATTTATATCTATTTGAAATATACCTAAGTAAATTTCATTTGATTGTGTTGAAAAAAAAAAAAAAAACAATTATATTAAAATATATTGTATTATATTATATTCTTCTATGTTCAAAATGGTAAAGTTATAAATAACATCTGTTTTATTAAACACATGTAACAATATATAAAGGTATATTCATGTATAATAAATATATTCATTTGCAAATTTAAAGCCATATAAAAATAAATAAATATATACAACAATACTTAAATGTATTATTTTTTCCAACACCATATATTTATCTTTTGATAATAACAACCATATTCTTTTATTTTTATTACGAAATAATTCTATGCAATATAAAAAGACAATTAGTATATATCATGTGTATAACACATAATTAGGATAACTGGTTCATTATATTATATATTTATAACATATAATTTTATTTATTTATTAATTTTTCATATTTTTTTTTTAAATTAAATAATATATAAAAAAAAAATTAATATTTGAACCAAACCTTTACATTATAAATAAATAAATTATTAAATGAATAAATAAAAAAAAAAAATAATTTTGTTTTATCATATCAGTCATTTTATGTGAAAAAAAAAAAAAAAATATATGTATGTGCTTCTCAGTGCAGAATCGGTTACAAAAAATGTAGCATAAAAAAATAAAAAAAAAAAAAAAAAAAAAAAAAGGCAAGACAAGACAAGACAACAAAAACACAAATAATAAACTAATAATATAAAATATTATTAATTTAAATGTAATAAATATAATATTTATTTAAATATAAATCGAATTTGAAATCTATAATATATTGACAAATTTTGTGAAACATCGTAAGCCTAATGGAATATCATTTAAACATAAAAACATTATATACATATAAATAATATTATTTTAAAATACTTCTACATTCTTATAATTGAGAATGAATAAATATGTATCCCCAATTTATCAATCCATTGGTATATAAATATATTAAAAAAAAAAAAAGGAAAATGTAGTATATTAATGGATTATAAAATATAAATGATGAACATAACATCATATATAGAATATATATATATATATATATATATATATATATATATATATATATTAAAGGTATTCATTTATTTTTCTCTTCAGATTTTCTATAAAGAAAAAGAATAAATTATATATTGTAGGATATATTTTTTTTTGCCTTAAAAAAAAAAAAAAAAGTACACTGCAATGATGAGGCGTAAAAAAGGATATAAAAATAAATATATAATTTATTTCTTTAAAAAATATATTTCGATTGAATTAATATTCAAATTAATCTAATAAAACTTTAATTTTACAAATAATATATTATAATGGACATGAAATATAAAATTTTATTTTTATTTTATTTTATTATTTTTTTTTTTCCCTTTTTCCCCCAAAATAACATAACTTTTTGTAAAAAATATAAAACGTAAACATAAATATATATATATATATATATAATAGTACAAATATAACATCATACTAATGTGACTTCGTATAACCATATAATCATACATATATACAATCATATAATTATACATAGATAATTATATAAGTCATACATATATTATATATATATATATATATATATATATATAAATATACTAAATATATTTGTTTTAATTTTTGCCAATGAAAGAAAAAAAGCAAATATTATTTGAAAAGGAATACACTGAATACAATTGTATGAGAATACACTTTGACGTGTTAGATTCTACACAATTATTTTGCAAAAGAAATAAAAAGTTCTTTTTAAAAAGTGGCAAATTAAAAGAAAGCAATACGATAATTATTAGCTGTAATATGCAAACAAACGGTATAGGGACAAGGGATACGAAAAGAAATAAGGATCGTTATTGGTTATCTGATAAAGGGAATTTATTTATTTCATTTATATTTTTATGGAATAAAAATCGGATGAATATAATAAATTGTTTAGCTCAATCATGTACAGTAGCAATAAGTAAAACCATAGAATATTATAATTTGAAAACACAAATAAAATGGATAAATGATGTTTTAATTAATTATAAAAAAATTGCTGGATGTTTAGTAAATTTACAATATTTAGATGATATAAAGTTTACAGATATTTATACTAATAATGTTTATATTATATGTGGCATAGGTATTAATGTAGAATTAATGGATGATTACGATTTTTTAACTAAAAATTTTACATCAATTAAAAAAGAACTAACTAATTCGTCGAATGAAAAAAAAAAATATTCTATACCATCAGTTGAAGAGGTTACAGAAAAATTAATAGAAAATTTTTTTTTTACAATTAATAAATTAAGTAATCATGGTTTTTCTTCATTATTAGATTACATATCTATACGCCTTTTATATAAAGAAAAAAAAGTTGTCATTGATCAAGATAATAATACAGTTATTGGCTACTTGGAAGATTTGTCTGATGATGGTTCTATAATCTTATTAGAAGAGAAGACTAATAAGATTGTGTATATAAACCATGGACATTTGTTCTCACATGAACAATGGAAAAAAAAATAATAAAATTAAAAAAAAAAAAAAAAAAAAAAAAAAAAAAAAACATATATATATATATATATATATATATGTGAAAAACATTCTTCTGCATAAAAACAATATAAACATATAAATAGGCATTCATAATATTATAACTTATTTTTTAGTACATATTATAGTTCATTTGATATATAGGTAAACAATATTATGACAAACAAAAACATATAAGCAATATGAACACGTGTTAGTTGACTATTCCATTTTTTTTTTATATACAAGCAATTATAATATGATCCTTTTAATTTTTTTATAATTACATTGTTAGTAGTTATTCTTATTTCAATTGCACTATATATATATATATATATGTATATATGTAAACATGTATATATTTATATTTTTGATCTTATGATATAAAATTAATAAAATATCTAAAAAAAAATTGAAGAATGCCATCAAATTTTATAATAATAAAATATATAATTTTTTTTTTTTATATAGAATAAAGAAAAAAAAAAAAAAAAAAAAAAAGATTAAGTAAAAGATAACATCATATCCTTTTATATGGATATATAAAAAAGTAGTTTATATTCAATATATATATATATATATATATATATATATATATATATGATATATATATATATTTTTTTTTCTTTTTTCTTTTTTTTCACCTAAATAATGTAATAAAAAAAAATATATTATTATATTTATTTCATTTTTTTTGAACCTTTTATTTTTATAATTGCAAAAAAAAAATAAAAATAAATAAGTACCTCTTTTTTTATATTTCTATAAATAAACATATAAACCTGATGACAACAACTTTGTGTGCGCATAAATCATATATATCAATATATTATATATTATTATTTTTTAAGGATTATTGTTAATTATATATAATACATGTAGATCTTTTATTTTTGACTATATTATTATATATATATATATATATAAATAATATATATAAAATATATAATATAATAAAGGAAAGAAATTATAAAAACATTTAAAAATAATACCAAAAAAAAAAAAAAATAAAATAAATATATTATATATATAAGTATATTTTAAAATTAAAGAACATGAAACCTATTCTTTTTAATTTTTTTTTTTTCTTAAAAATAATATTTATAAGTAGTTGTATGTAATATATATATATATATATATATATATATATATATATATATTTATTAATACATATATAATATAATGTAGTTTAAAACAAGTAATAAATCAATAATATATATATATATTATATATATTAATAAGATTGATGTTTTTTTTTTTTTTTATATTTTAATTAATTTTTTTATAGAATTATATATAATAAAATATCTTTTAAAAATATTGATTTAAAAATTTTTTTTTATTCTTATTTACATGTTGATTTTTTATTTATTTATAAATTTATTTAATATTTATTTATTTATTTTTATTTTTATTATTATTTTTTTTTTTTTTTTTTTTTTTGTTAAATATTATTATATTCATAATAAAAAAAATTATATATAATATTATTTTTCTTTATGAATTATGTATTTAAAAATAAATAAAATATATGTATAATATATATTTTATAATATATATATATATATATATATATATATATATATATATATTATATAATGTAACAGTATATATATTGTAAATATCTTTAAAAAAATATATATATATATATATATATATATATATATTTATATGTATATTTTTAATATATATATTATTAATGTATTTATATATATATGTTAGATCCTAAAGAGAACGAAATAAATGGTAGCCCATCAGATTCTCTTAATGGAGATGCAGAAAATGAGAATGAAAATGAAAGAAAATGTTTGTGGGTACCAGATGAAGAGGTAACTAACTGTTATAGTTGTAATGTAGTATTTAATGTAAGAGTAAGAAAGCATCATTGTAGAGCATGTGGAAATGTATTTTGTTCAAATTGTTCTGATAATAAAATAAAAATAAGTGAATATAGTTATGCTGAGAAGGTTAGAGTATGTGATCGTTGTTTTATGGAAAGATCATCTCCTCAAACCTTATTATTACAAGAAGATTTAGGTGCAAGAAAACAAATAAATCAGGATTTAAAAAAAGCATTAAGTGAAAAAATGGCAATAGTAGAAAGATTTAAAACATTTTTGATTGAGTTTGATAATGAAATTTTAAATAATACAGATAATAGCACTGATGGTAGTACTGATGTTATTTCTTTATTAAAAAGAGGAGAAAAAGGTTTAAAAACATTAAATGAAAAAATTAAAAATTATGATTCAATTATTGAAGAACAAAAAAATGAATTAGAAAATTTGAAAATGGAAAAAGAACAAAAAATGGAATTAAATAAAATAATAAATTTAAGAAATCATGAAATTCAACAGAAAAATATTAATATTAAAAATCTTATGAAAGAAAAAAATGAATTAACACTTGTAAAAGAAGAATCAGAAGGTATTATTGAATCCTATAAAAAACAAGTTGAGAAATTAATTATAAGATGTAATCAACTAGAATTAGAAAAAAAAACATATAATAAAAATGATTTAAATAATTTCTCTATGACAAATGCAAGTTCTACTTCATATAACCAAGGTTCTTCTTTTAATTTGCCGTCTAATGGTATGTCAGTATCATATACGATAGCTGATGGCCCAAACGAATATGTGGAGGATGAAAACTGTTGTAGTAGATGTCAGAGAAGAATGTGTTCCATTATGTAAAAAGGTACAAGTGCAAGTACCTGTATATATATATATATAAATACATTTAATTAAAAAATTTATATTTTGAGCCTTATATATTATAAATTAAACTTATACATTTATAGAATAATAAGCTTTATGTTTATAATTTCTTATATTTATTTTTTTGTTTTTTTTATAAAATTAATATGATTTTACTCCTTTGTTTTAATTTCTTTTTTTTTTTTTTTTTCTTATTAAATATGCATACATATTATGATTCCGCCCATATTATATATATATATATATATATATATATATATATATATTTAGATTATATAAATATAATATTTATATTATTTCCACATAATAATACAAAAGAAATATTTGATATATGTATTTTATTTTATTTTATTTTATTATTTTAGTTTTTTTCTCCATACACTTTGCTATATGTATATTCATTTATTTTATTTGTTTAAAATAAAGAAAAAGAGGAAATATATATATCCGTACATTTATATGATTTAATTATAAGAAGTAAAATAATTTTTTTTAATATTATTTTATTTTTCTTACTTCATGGTTTTCAAAATATTATATATGTTTTATATGCTAATTTTTTTTCCTTTTTCTATATTATATACGTTATATATATTTATTTTATAAAACAGCCTTGTTATTTATAATATTATAATATTATAATATTTGATTTCATTTGATTTTATTTATTTTTAGTTTTTTTTTTTTTTCCTTTTTTATATAATGAAAATGGGTAATATAATTTTTATGCATTTTATTTTTATATATGTTTTAAACTTTAAAAATTATGAATTAATATGAATCATATTATAAAGAAAATATTTTAATTATATATACATATATATATATATATATATATATATATATATATATATATATATATATCATAATTGATATTTATTAACACAAATGTATATAACATATTAAGTTTTCATAATAATATATTATTTTGAAAAACATAAGACTGTGGTAATGGAGGTCTATATGTATATTTATCTACTACAACTAAATTATTAATATTATTACTATATATATCATTTGATGTTAAATTATTATTTAATGATATATGCTCAATTTTATTATTTATGTTTATATGAGGATAAGAATATTTCCATTCACCGTTTACAAATCCCTTTGCAGAAATATTATGTCTGATTTTTGTTTGATTAAGATATATATCTCCGACTAATTTACCTCTAAAAGGTCTCATACTATATTTGATATATTTAAGGTAAAAATAGGTATTGTTTTTAACATCTTTGTCTACAATATAATGAAAATCATTTATTTTAATAACCTTTTTATTTTCATTATATTGATTTATTAAATCATTGTGATTATTCATATTATCGTTAGCATATCCTTCGATAGCATTTTCTTTTACATCATCATTTCCTTCGATCGTATTTTCTTTTACATCATCATTTTCTTCCATATTATCTTCTCCCCCATTTTCATCGTTTTTATTTTTCTTTAAGAAAAATTTATGACTGTTCAGGTAAATTGGATTCCAAAAAAGGCAGTTAATACCATTAAATGGTAAAGTGTGACATGTTTCAAATAAATTTTTTCTACTAGGCTCTTTATTTGTAAATTCAGAAAAAAACTTTATATTTAATTGATCTATATTTACCCATCTTTTCTGATGTGTGTGCCAAGGATACTTGTCAACACATGGCCAAAATGCTTGTCTAGTTCTTGAATCTCTTGCTCTATATGGAGATTTGTACATACGAAAATATGGGTACATGATATTCTTATGTTTAAATTGTCTCCTATTAGGAGTACCAATAGCACTTTTTATCCAAATATGTACTCTCTTACTTTCATCTTTATTTATTTTTATTGACGACATTGTTTATTTGCAAAGTTAATAAGAAATATGAATAAATGAATAAATCAATGAATAAATATATGCATAAAATAGCTACTTACCAAAAAAAAAAAAAAAAAAAAAAAAAAAAAAAAAATATATATATATATATATATATATATAATAAACAAAAGCTAGATAGCCATTATTATTATTATTATTATGATTAAAATTAAAAATTTTTTATTTTATTTCATTTTTGTACAAAAAAAATTTAATTAGAAAGGAAAATTAATATATAGTATCTTATAAAACAACTTATAACACCAAAAAAAAAAAAAAAAAAAAAAAAATCATAAATACATTAAAATAACAAAAACATATTTATATCAAAGAAAAAATAGGAATAAAATATAATATAGAAATAATTCCTTTTTTTGGAACTACATTTGTTAAATGATAAAATTGTAATATAAATAAATAAAATAACATGGAACATAAAAATAAAAAAAAAATTATATACATATATATATATATATATATATATATATATATATTTATTTATTTATTTATTTATCTGTTTACGTGTATAATTTGGTTATTATAAAAATGAAATGAACACAAAAATAACACATCTCTTATACAAGTTTATTTTCTCTTATCATTGTGTAGTAGTAAAAACTATATATTTATAAATAAATACTAAAATGTTATTTTATTTTATTTTATTTTATTTTATTTTTTTATTTATTTATTTATTTTTTTTTTTTTTTTTTAATTTTAACCGAAATGGTCGAATATTATATAAAATATTATTATAAATATTTTATTAAGTAATATTATTTATAACGAGTAATTAAATTTATATTCATTTCGTAATATATAAAAGTAAGAAATTCATATTGATACAACTAATTTTATGCAGGAATTATATAAAGAATATATATGCCATAAATATAATCATAGCATATTTCTACAATAAAAAAATACATATATATATATATATTTATTTATTGAATAAATAAGAAAAATATACACATATGTTTTAAAGTAATAAAGTGTACAAAAATAAATTCAGTTTTTTTGAGGTACATCATAAATATTACATAAACATTACACATATATATATATATATATATATTATGTGTCAATTGATTTATATAATATTAAGTCATTAATTTTTTTTTTTTAAAGAATTATAATACACAATTTAATAAAAATATTAATGAATTCTTTTTATCTTATTTTTTGTTTTTATATAAAATGTTTTTTAATAAATTATATCTTTATAATTATATTAATTCATATAGACAATATTTATTCATAAAAATGAAAAAATTTACTACTATTTATTAAAAAAAAAAAAAAAAAAAAAAAAGTAAAGAAAAGAAAAGAAAAAGGTACAATCCTTTTATATATATATATATATATATATATATATATATATACCAAGAAGTACATACGACAACTCATGTATGAGCTTGAAGATTCAAAGGTTCATATTATTTTAATAACATCTAAATATTTTCATATAGTTCCAATTTCTTAATTATTCTTTTCTTGCTTAGCTTTTAATTTTAATTCTTTCTTTTTCTTTTGAATTCCTTTTAAGCAGTATTTCTGATTTCTAAAAAAGTTTGGATCCAACTAAAAAAAAAAAAAATAGATACATATATATATATATATATATATATATATACTCATATTTTATATATCATTATTATGAAAACACATTGATATAATTATATATATGTTGTAAAAAATAATGGTATATAAGAGTCGTTTATATAAATGTACAAATATGTTTATCTTTGAAATAAAACATATAATTATAAGACATATTTTTTAAATAAATAATCTTACCCCTTTACGTGACATGAATTTATGTTTCTTAGGTTTCTTTATTCCATTCTTATGGGCTTTTCGATTCTATATATAATAATGAAAAAAGGAAAAATATATTTATATATATATATATATATATATATAGAATATATTATAATATTAAATCATCAAACCAATTGTGATACATTTTGGAAAAAAGCATATATGTATAAAATTGTAAACATATAAACTAGGTGTTACATATATATATATATATATATTTGCAGATCATCTATATATTATATGAATGCATTTTATATACAAATAACAATATAAATAACATAAAAAAAAAAAAAAAAATTGAAAAATATTCAAAACTATTATATTAATAATAACACAAAAGAAAAAAATAAATAATAATAAAATATAACATATATAAATAATATATATATTAGTTTTATCATTACTTGATTATGATTCGTGTGATTTTTTGACTTGGCCATTTTTTAAATATATTTAAATTTTTTTTTTTTTTTTTTATTAAATAAAATAAATTAAATAAATTTTATTATATTAAAATAATTTCTATCTTTTTGAAAATTATATTAATTAAGGAATAAAAAACTTCCGGTTAACTTAAAATATAATAAAAAAAAATATATTTTTTTTATTTGATTTTCAAACAAATCTCTAATTTAAAGATTAATTCATATAAAATAGTAAAAAAAATAATTTTTTTTTTTTTCTTATAACATGTTATTATATATATTTATATATATATAATAATAATATATACAATAATATTTATATGGGAAATATATATAATATAAAATAATAAAAATAAAAATAATTTAAATACATTTATATACTTTATTTATATGTATACCTATATATATTTTTATATAACACAAATAAAAAAACATTTTTTTGTAATATATTTTTAATGTTAATAGATATATAATATTATTTATATATTTAACAGTTATTATATATATATATATATTTATGTATATACTTTAATCCTATTTTGCACTTTAATCCCTTCTAAAAAAATTATATGAATCATATTATATAAATAAAAGTATACATATATAAAAAATTATTCTATGTAATATTATATATATTATAATACAAAGAAAATAATATTATTATATTATATAAAATATATATATTTATATATATAATATATAAGAGGTATATTCCTTTAAACCTTATAAAATTATAAGTATAATTTTATATATAAAATATTATTTTACTTAAGTTTAATTAAGTATATTATATATATATATATATATATATATATATATATATGTATATGTATATTTTCTTTTATTTCTTATATAATATAATGGTTAAAAAAAAAGAATAAGAAATAAAAATTTATAAATTTAAAAATAAAAAATGTACCATATAAGGTTTAATGTATGCATTATAAGGAATATATGTACATTTATATATTTATTTTATATATATTATATACATATAAAGAACAAGTGAATGAAAATATATTTATAAAAGAATATTTATATAATATTTTAATCAATACTTATATCCCTTAATGTTTTAAAATAATAATATTTTATTACGTGTAAAAATTAATAAAACTAATTTTACAAAAAAATATATATTTTTTCCTTTTAAGTGTAAAAATAAAAATATTTAAAAAGAATTAATTTAATTAATTCAGTATTTATATTATAATTTTTTTTTCATTTATATATTTTTAAAAGTTCTCACATTCCTATACTTATTAATTATTAAAATATTAAAAAAAAGAAAAAAAAAAGGTCCTATTATTTTTCAAAGCAACAACATGGCAAAGAATGATATTTGGACACCTTTAGAGTCCAATCCCGATTCTTTATATTTATATTCTTGTAAACTTGGACAATCAAAATTAAAATTTGTGGACATCTATGGTTTTAATAATGATTTATTGGATATGGTTAACTATATATATATATATATATATACATATATATGTATTTATCTATTTATTTACAAATATATAGAAATATTCAGAAACTATATAATATTTATTAAATATATGACATAATAATTAGTGATAAGTTCCATTTTCAAATCCCCCATTTAAAAAATATTATATATATATATATATATATATATATATTTTTGTTCCTCCTTTAACAGATTCCAAAACCTGTTCACGCGGTTATATTTTTATATCCTTTAAATAATAATATAGTAATTATTATAAATTTTCATTCGTCATATATGTATGATACCATATTCATTATATCTTATGTATTCATTTATTAATTCTTAATTTTTTTTTTTTTTCTTTTATATTACATTTATTTATATTCTTGAAAGGTTTCTGAAAACAGTACCATTGATAAGGAAAATTTGAAAGAAAGTTTTGATAACATCTGGTTTATAAAACAAGTAAAAATAAATTAATTAATAATATGTAATATGAATAATATACTGTTAATTTGGTATGTTTGTTTTAACATAATTATATTTAAAGAAATAAGTATATACAAATAAATAAATATATATATATATATATATATATTTTTTATTTTTAAGTACATTCCAAATTCCTGTGGAACCATAGCTTTGTTACATTTATATGGAAATTTAAGGAATAAATTCAACCTAGGTAATATATATATATATATATATAATATATATATATACACATTCACATATATATATATTTTATATTTTAAGATAAGGATTCTGTTTTGGAGAATTTTTTTAATAAAGTTAATGAGATGTCTGCTGAAAAAAGAGGACAGGTTTTTTTTTTTTTTTTTTTTTTTTTAAATATATTATAAAATGGGTGAATAGCTATTTTGATAATAATTACATAAATATATAATTATTTTATTTTTTATTTTTTTTAAATTTTTTCATTTGAAGGAGTTGAAAAATAACAAAATCATCGAAAATTTACACCACGAGTTTTGTGGACAAGTGGAGAATAGGGACGATATTTTAGACGTAAATATAAATATAGCAAATAGATATGGAAAAAAAATAAAATATAAATATAAATATATATATATATATATATGAATTTTTTTCATATTTTTAGGTTGATACACATTTTATTGTATTTGTGCAAGTTGAAGGAAAGCTCATTGAATTGGTATGTTCAAATTTTATTTTGTAATAAAAAAATAAATAAGTATCTTTATTATTATACCCAGTAAAATAAATACATATATATATATTTTTTTTAAATTCTTAAAATTTTTTTATAGGATGGAAGAAAGGATCATCCTACTGTTCACTGTTTTACAAATGGAGATAATTTCTTATATGTAAGTATAATAATTTAATAATATATTATATGTTTTTCTTCTTTTCCTTTTTACTTTTTTTAATATAAGAATAATATAATAAAATCATTCTATTTATTTTAGGATACGGGAAAAATTATACAAGATAAGTTTATTGAAAAATGTAAAGATGATTTGAGATTTTCTGCATTGGCCGTAATACCCAACGACAATTTTGATATTATATGATAAAAAAGGGAAAAAAAAAAAAAAAAAAAATAATAATAATAATAATAATAATAATAATAATTAATTAATTAATATAAGATTTTTTCATAATTATATATTTAATATATATATATATATATATATATATATATATATATGCTCGTATTATTTTATTTTTTTTTTTATTTTTTTTTTAATAAATATATATATATATATATATATATATATAATATATAGATGTATATATTTACATATTTACAGTAAATATTAAATAAATAAAAAAATTCAGATGAGTAAATTTGTATAATACGTGTGTACGTATTTTTATATAAATAATTTTTAGCATAATGTGATCACCTTTCTTTGTTATATTTATATTAATATGAAGAATGTATAAAAATTATTTTTATATCTGAGCATATATATTATACAATTAATATATAAAAAGAAAAAAAAAAAGTATTAAAACTACGTAATATTAAATAATTACATAACCGGTAATATTCATATGTTTGGAAATAAAGAAAAAAAAAAAAAAATTATATATATTAATATATATATATATATATTAAGATTAACACTAAGGAGCTTAAAATAGAATCTTAAGAAAAAGCTTATATTTTTTATCTTCCTATAATTTGAGTAAGGAATATTATATAAAAAAATTAAACCTTTTTTTTTTTTTTTTTTTTTTTTTTTTTTTTTTTTTTATTTATTTATTTATTCATTCATTCATTCATATATTATTATAATGTAAAAATATGAAAAGTCCTAAATAAGAAATAATTAATTATTAAGATAAATATATGTACATATTACATACATATATATGCTTATTCCTTAATGTCGATTTGTGCATATATTTTAATGACAAAAAAGAAAAAATATAATATATTAATATTTTTATCCTTTTAACATTTATTTATTTATTTATTTTATTTTATTTATTTTATTTGTTATTATATTTATTTTTTTTATTCTTTCTTTGCACTAAATTTTAAAAAAATAATATAATTTAAAATTATATTATTATTGTTATCTTTTAAAAAGAAAAGAAAAAAATTTCCTGATATTACAAGAACAACTAATGTTTTATATCTATTTTAATAGTATAAATAAATAAATAAATAAATATATATATATATATATATATATATATAATATGTGTAAATTTTTTAATAGACATTTTATCTAATTTATTTCATGAATTTTATTATATTTCTAACATTAAGCATATTTCATTTTTTATTATTTTATATTCCATATGTATACTGGGAAAAAAAAAAAAGAAAGAGAAAGAGAAAGAGAAAAAGAAAAATATATTTTAAGAAAATAAAATAATTTAAAAAAAGAAATATACACACATATATACATATTATATATATTAAAAAACAGAACAATAAGTTAACAAATATATAATCATATTGTATGAAGAAATAAATGTGTGCGTATCTTAGTGTCATATTTATAATACATATATATATATATATATATAAAGAATATATAAGTATATAAAAAATTAAATTAAAACCTACTTTATATTATATTTATATATATATTTATATATATATATATGATATACTTGAGTGTACACAAACTGTTACTTACATATTAATATTTAAGCATTAAAAAAGTAAATAAATAAAAAATAAGAACTTATATGTGTTATATGAATAAGTTACAAACCTAATAAATAAGAGTATATATACTACACGTATATTTGTTTGTATATATTAAACAATAGTATATACATAGTGATAATATATTTTTTATATATTTTGGTGTGTAATAATTTTATTTCCTTAAAAATAAAATATATATTATTATTTTTGTTCTTATATTTCAAAAACACATAATACATATTTATTAGGCTTTATTTATCTAGGTGAATATTACATAAAAAATAAAGCATATATGTATTATGTATATATATATATATATATATATATATAAATATATATGTACATGAATTTATTTATTTATTTATTTATTTATTTATTTATTCATTTTATTATTATTATTTTTTTTTATATATTCTTTTAATATTGTACTATTTTTTTCCTTGTACCTTTTAAATATTTATTATTATATTTTTATTTTAGTACGTTTTCTAGTATTTTATATTTAGGATAAGCACATAATTATATAATTGCTTTTTTTAATATATACTTATATTTTAATTTTTGTATTGTTATATAAATATAATAATACTTGTATTTAATAATTATGTGTAAAAAAAAATGATTTTTTTTTATTATTTTTTTTTTTTATTTACCCTATTATCTTGTTCTGTTTTAACCTAAATAATTTTTCTTATATGTATATTCGTCTTAATGTTACCTTATTAATATTGTTACATTGTTAGAAAAAAAAAAAAAAAAAAAAAAAAAAAAAAAAAAAAGAGAGAAACAAGAAATATATATATATATATATATATTTATTTATTTATATTTATATTCATATATTTTTATATTTATATATTTTTTTCCTTTTTATTTCCTTTTTTTATTTTTTTTTTTTTACTCCATTTTTTAAAAGCTTAAAGTTGTTTATAATGAATATATAATTTGTGCATATTAAGAATTAGATACATATTTAAACCTTAAAAATTTTATTATAATATATATATATATATATATGTATAGAAAATATTTATATGAATTCATAAATACTTGTGTAATATATAACACGGTTCCTACTTTATTTTGAAGCTTATAAAAAAGCATATCTACATATTACGAGTAAAATATTTATTAATATATTACCTTGTGCATACATATAATTATATTATTTATACATACACGATTATATTGATTTATTCTAATCAAAAAAATATTACACATTAATAGTACAATAATTTCCCCGATAGATAGATAGATAAATAAAGAAACAAACAGACAAAAATATATATATATAAATAAATATATATATATATATATATATATATATTTATTTATTTATTTATATAAGTGTGTGTATATATTTCTTATTAACCTAATCTAGTACATATAATATAATAAATATTATTTTTTTTATATATTTATTTTTTCTTTTTTTCAAAAGAAAGTATGCCTTATTGTTGATTTTCATAAAATGATAGACACAAATATCGATGAAAGCAGTTCTAATATTTCCTTGGCAAGACACAAGAGTATATCATATTTACATAAGGAGAATAAGGATATTATGCAGGCTTTAAATATATATCCAGGAAAATCTATTCCTTGTGAAAAATTTAATGATGAATATTCTTTAGGTCGTACCATGGATGTGTCTAATGATTCTATTAAAAATGGTCGTTCCTATTGTGAATTGTATGAAGATCATTATATGATGCCTTCCTTAAATGAAGATATGCATAATGAGAAGAAACAAAAAAGGATTATTTATAAGAATAATTATATTAATAAAGACGGAGAGAAAATATACAAGAAATGTAGTTTGGAACGATATAATAATTTGTATAATAGAGAATGCATTGATCAGAAAAATATGGGAGTACATGAAGTAGAATATGATGATGGTTATGATAAGAATGATAATTGTATCATTAGAGAATATCATCTTGTAAAGGATAATATGAAAAATAATCATACGAGTATGAACAATCAGGGAGAATTTTTAAGAAATAAGAATGAAGAATTTGTACAATTAAATGATACAAACAAAAATGCCAAATTTAATGAAAAATTTTCTGCAGAAAATTTTTTGTCATTAATACAGACTTTTAAAAATAACATACGTAAGGAAAAGGTGTTGAATGCATGTAATGAAAATATGAATAAAGATAATGAAAAATATTTAGATGACAATAGGGACATGGAAAATGAATTAAAAAGGGGTGAAACAAAATTTATAGATAATGAACAAAGTGGCATATATAATAATAATAATAATTATAATAATAATGATAATATGGTAAAGGTTAAATGTAGCAGTACAAAGAAAAGAAGAAAAAGAAAAAATATGAATCAGTACAATGATAATATAAATAAACAATCAAAAATATACGAAGAACATAAGGTTGATGGCTCAAAAAATTATAAAATAAATGAACAAAATAATATGTTGAATGAAAAATATAATGAGAAGTCATTTAATTATGAAATAAAGAGAAATAATAATAGTAATATCAATATATATAATTATAATGCAAATAATTTTAAAAATATAAAGAATGAAGAGGAATATAAAAATAATAATATTTTATGTAAAAAAAGAAAAATTATATCTTTTAATAAAAAGAATATAGATACAAATAATGAAATATCTAATTCATATGAAAATAATATATGCTTTAATAAAAATGTGGAAAATGATAAAGTTATAAATATACATCAAAATAATATATCACATAATGAGGAAGAGATGAATAAAACAAATAATCCATATATGAAAAGAAGGTCTTATGCAAGAAACAATAATACAAATATAAATGAATTTATAAGTAAAGATGTTCTTTATAATTTTATTCAAAATATTAATAAAGTTGTAGTGAATACGAAACGAGTCGATTCATCATGTAATGAAATGTATGAAGTGGAAGAAATAAATGATTTGTCGAAATGTAATAAAAGAAATGTACGAAAGGATACAATAGATATTCAGAATGTAACCAATGATGATAATAATGATGATAATAATAATAATAATGATGATAATAATAATAATGATGATAATAATAATAATGATGATAATAGTAATAATAATGATGATAATAATAATAATAATGATGATTATAATAATGATAATAATAATAATAATAATGATGGTAATAATATTAATAATAATATTAATAATAATAGTGATAATTATATTTATAATAATTCATTTCAATATTATTCATCTATACATGATAAGAAAAAAAGAGTATATACTCAAAATGATGACGATACTACTAGTTGTTCAAAAGAAAATGTTGGATTTTATGAATGCAATAATAATAATTTAAAAAATATAAAGGATAGGATATATAATAATGATGTAAATATTAAGAATACAAACATATGTAAGAATAAATATTATGAAAAATATAATTACATAAATAAATGTAATAATATTATGAACACTTATAGAAATAATAATATAAATGAAGAAAAATATAAAGAGAATAAGAAATCAAAAGAATATATAAATAATTATAATTGTTCATATAATAATATAAATTTTTCTTTTTTTAATGAACATTTAGAATATATGATTAAAAATTATATGAAAAAAAATACACATAATTATTCTTTTTTGAATAAAATATTGGAAGATAATAATAATAAAAGGACAAGTATTAATGATACAAAAAAAGAGTATTATTATAATAAAATTATAAATAATAATAATTATCATAGTGATAATATTAATAATAATAATAATTATCATAGTGATAATATAAATAATAATAATAATTATTATTGTCATAAAGATAATTTAAATAATAATAATAATTATTATCATAAATATAATTTAAATAATAATAATTTTAATCATTATTATTATAAAGATAATGTAAATAATAACAATTGTTATAATAAGGATAATTTTAAAATATTTAGTGGCCCAGCAACAGATAAAGAAATTATAAATAATTTTATATCAAATATAAAATTAATGGAGAAAGCAAAAGAAATTGAATGTGAAAGAGAATATAATAAGTTTATAAATAATAATTATAATATGCGAACCAATAGTTTTGATATTAATAATAATAAAAGTTGTAATAATAATTTCAATACATCCGATGTTGAAAGATATGTATATGATATTTTAAATAAATTTAATAATACACATTGTAATGAACTATACAAAGAAAATTATGCATATCGAAAACAGTGTATACAAAATGATATTACAAAAAATTTAAAAGGACATTATGATGCTTTATATTCTTACTTAAATGAACAATCTAAAATAAATGAACCAGATAATAAAGAAATTGCACGTAGAGTTTCGAACTATTTAAATATACGAGAATATATAAAATTAAAAAGATTATTAAGTAAATCAAATAAAGTTCGAGATATAAACTATAATAAGAAGTATAAAGAAAATAAGGAAAAGAAATATATAGATAATGACACGGAAGAAGTTGATGTAATGAATAAAATGATAAATATAATAAATTGTAATGAAAATAAACATAATAATAATAATAATAATATGAAGAATATATATCATATATCGAATAATTTAAATGATAACATAAATAATTTATATAATAATATTAATAATTTACATAATGATTATAATTATAGTAAAATAACAGAATGTAATTTAATGGATATGTATAATGATTATATTAATATATATGGAAATAAAAAAAAAAAAGATTTTATTAAAATGATAGAAAATTCATCCTTTGGACCTGCTGAATATGATAATAATTTCTCAAATTATAAACTATGTGAAGGTATTATAAATTATTTTCTTAATAATAAATCTATGAATTTAGATGAAAAAATTGAACAAGATAATATTATGGAAATATTAGAGAAATATAATAATTATTTGAAATTAAGAAATTATATTATTCCAAAAAATATTTATACTAATTCTTGTGATCATATAAATGAGAATATTGATTGTTATATTTCTTGTCCAAAAAAAAATTTTAAGTCATATAAATCTTTCTCACAAAATAATAATTTAAATGAAATAAACAATTTCGAAAATATTAATAATGAACAAGAATTAAGGAATCATATTTTGTATAATGAACCGTTTTGTAATTACCACAAGCTACAAATAAAGAGGTTAAATTATTTATCATTAAATGATATTAATATGAAGACTGTGCGTGATTTAGATCTTGTTGGATGTACAAATACAAATTGTTTTTTTCATACGTATCAGGTAACTGGTTATAATCAAAGAAAATACATTAATTTGAATAATAATTGTATTAATTGTTGTAATATTGAAAGTAATAAGAGTGGTAAGGATGATAAGAATAATATAAATGATAATAATATAAATGGTGATAATATAAATGGTTGTAATATAAATGGTGATAATATAAATGGTGATAATATAAATGGTGATAATATAAATGGTGATAATATAAATGGTGATAATATAAATGGTGATAATATAAATGGTGATAATATAAATGGTGATAATATAAATGGTGATAATATAAATGGTGATAATATAAATGGAGATAATATAAATGGAGATAATATAAATGGTGATAATATAAATGGAGATAATTTAAATGGTAACTACTTAAATGATGACAACTTAAATGGTAATAATTTATATGGTAATAATTTAAATGATGAATTAAATAATAAGTGTAATCCAAAACATAAACAGAATAGTGCATATAATAATTCATTTAAGGATATGATAGAA
>LT969563.1:2415783-2445819 GCA_900097035.1 Plasmodium blacklocki (nom. inval.)
TAATATTACGAAAGAAAATATGAGTAAAATTAATTTTTTTTTTTTTTTTTTTTTTTAAATAAAAAGATATATACATCTATATTTATACATGTATATATCGTTTTATTTATATTATCATGTTTGCTACATTTTGTTATTATAATTTTAAACGTCGTCGATGTAATCAAAATGTTTCATTGAGGGATCAATGGGTTGATTATTTTTATCCATAAGAAATAAATCAAAACAATTGTTACACATATAGGATGGGTTTTCTTTTAATAAATATGAATCGAGTACAATTTTTTGTGCAATATTTTTATGACAGGATATACAATATTTATTTGATATATTAGGTTTGAATGTTCGTAGTGGATATTTTGAGAAATGTTTATCTCTTAATTTATTATATTGTCTTATATTATTAAAAACAATTCTATGTTCACATGTTCCTTGATGTAAAAAACAGCATTTTTTAAATAGAGGTATTTCGATTTGATTAAGAATAGCTTGATCTTGATTAATTTTATATGGATATTTAATAAAATTTGTTTTCATTTTTTTCATTTTAAAAAAATTAATAATACTAGTAGAATAATCTACAGCATTATTACTTCTTAAATCTGGATAAAGTATACCATCAATAAAATATAATGAGCCGTCACATTTTGGTAATCCATAATTGGAAGTATCAAAACAAAAGAAAACATCTGTCAAATTAGCCAATGTTTGATTTGATAAAATTTCATATTCAGCTATTTTTATTCCTCTAATAGGATGATAAAAACAAACTGATATTATAAAAATATCATTTGAACTTAAATTTTTGATTAAATTATATTTATTATTATTATTATTATTATTATTATTATTATTATTATTATTATATATTTGATTTTTTTCATAAGTGAAATATTTATGAATTAAATTTTGATTAATATATAATGCTTTTAATAATGTATTATTAAAATCACATACTAGTTTAAATGTCTTAGATATAGTTTTTTCTTTTAATTTTGATATGATTTGATATTTATTAAAAGTATTATTCTCCATGTTTGGTAACCATTCAATATAACATTTAGTACGATTTAAAATCTTTTTTTCATTGGTATTAATATTAGCTATTTTTTTTAAAATATTCATATCTATTTTATATTGCCAATTATTACAATTATAATATACTATATGATTAATGATTTCATCAACATTTGGATTTCTTATACCTGATAATAATATTTTTATAAGATAATTATAATATTTTACAATATATTCTTTTTTATAAGTTGAATTATGACGTATACATTTATTAACTTTACAATCTTCACATGTAAAATTTTCTTTTTCATATGTTTCATCATAATATTTACCTTTTAGTCTCTTCCTAATTTTATCACATTCTTCTTTAAATTTATTCATTCTTACTTTTTTGATATTAAATGTTGATTTCACATTTTCATAAATCCATTGATTTTCTAATTCTTTTTTTATTGGTATATTTGGATATTTTTCAAAAAGATGTAAATTCTTTTTTATAATTTCATTATCTCTTTTGTTGTATACTCGTTGTTTTTTATATAGCAAATGGTTATCATCATTTTTATAATTATTATTATAATTATTATTATAATTATTATTATAATTATTATCATTATTATTATCATTATTATTAACATCATTATTATTATCATTATTATTAACATCATTATTATTATCATCATTATTATTATCATCATTATTATTATCATCATTATTATTATCATTACTATCATTATCATTATTATCATTATCATTATTATTATTACAATTTAGTTCGAACACTTGGTCATTTTCATCGTACTTATTATCATCATTATTTTGTTCCAACATCTTATCTTTTTCTACATAATCATTTTTTGCTTCCAAGCTTTGCCCTTCTTCGTTCAGTTCAGGATATCCCCAATTTGTATTACTGACTTTATTTCCTTTTCTCACAATATTTTTAAGATATTTCATAAAAAGCTTTTCATTTTCGCTCTCATCATCAGCACAATCTTCTTCTTTCCTTTCCTGATCGTTGGAATTATCATTTTCCGAACGTGCTGATAAGCCACTTGCATCATCTTTATACTTAATTTTGTAGAAATCAAATTCGTCTTTATTAAATAGGGAATCTATGGAAAAATGAGGAATAGGTATTTGAAAAGAGAAATATTTACTCTCATCCATAAAAAAAAAAAAAAAAAAAAAAAAAAGCAAAAAAAAAAAAAAAAAAAAAAAAAAAAAAAAAAAAAAAAAAAAAAAAAAAAAAAGAAAAAAAAAAAATTATAATGTGATGATATAATAAAAAAAATATAATTGAATAAAAGAAAAATATATGATAAATATATAATATATATATTATATATATATATATATATTTGTTATATATATATGATTCAATTCAAAATATTTGTGGTCGGTCTTTTTATAATACAAATAAATAAATAAAATATATGCATATTATTATGTATATTTACATATGGGAAATAATGAATGATTCCGGTTTTTTTATATATTACTTAATATTATTTTTTATTTTTTTTGTATTATTATTATTATTATTATTATTATTATTATATATATATATATATATATATATATATTATATATATTATACATATTAATAATTTTGTTAATTAGGGAAGATAAACATTTATAAATGAAACAGAATAATTATATATATGTAACAATATTACTAAATAAATAATATTAAAAATATATGAAAAAAATATAAATAATATAATTCTGTACTTTTGGCATTAGTCTAAGAATGAAATGATGATATGTGTAAATTAAAAACAAATAAGTAAATAAATGAATATATATATATATATAATATATATATTATATTATATTATATTTTTATTTTTATTTTTTTATTTATAAAAAAGAAAAAAAGAAGTTATTTGATTTATATATAAATAATATTATGATATAATTGAAAATGAGAATCAAAAAAAATGTACTTAAAATGCTCAACTTGAAAAAATGAACTTAAAAAAATGAACATAGTCATTTATATTTTTTCCTTTTTGACATTATATAATATTTTTTCTTCTTACGTAAGTAATGCTTTTAAAATAAAATATGCTCCCAATTTTTCAACTTTTAGGGAATGGAAAAAAGATACAAGAAGGATATCAAAATTATACAATAATGTAATTATCAAAAAAATATTATATATATATATATATATATATGTATATATGTATATTTAGTTACATTCATATTTATTTATTTATTTATTTATATTTATATTTATTCATTTATTATATATATTTGACATTTTGTTTTCCTAGTTGGATAAAGTAAATAATGATTTAAAAAAGAAAGATATAATAAAAAAATGGACTGAGAATTATCATTTGCGGATAATATTAAGTTCCTATTTTTCTGATCATTTACAAAAAGCTGTTTTTAATGTTAAGGAAAGGTTAAGTCAATATCCTCAGTTTATTGTAGCGGGTCCAATTCCCCAAAAGACAATAAGAAAGAGGTATAATATATATTTGTGAAAATATTAAAATTATTTATATGTGAAGAAATGTATATATTTAGATATGTATATATTTAAATATACACATGTTCATAATCTTATTTTTCATTTTAGGTTTACCTTTTTGAGATCGCCCCATGTGGATAAAGATAGTAGAGAACAATTCGAGATAAAACAGTACAGTTGTAAATTAGATATTTTTTTGAATTCTTCTTTTCCTATAAAAAATTCTGAATGTAAGCAGAAAAAAATTATAAATAAATACATACATATGTATTTATTTATTTATTTGTTTATTTATTTTATATATGTTATGTATATTTTCCACTTTCCAGTTGTAAATTTCTTATCAGTGAAATTGCCCAGATTTGTGGGTTTTGAATATTACTTTGAAGAGAATTATAAAGGTTTGTCAAAAGAGGAAGTACGAAAATTAAAGAAGAAAAAATATGTTAGTAAATATTATACCAACTTATATAACGCTGAAGAAAAAAAAAAATATGTAGATTTGTTACTTGATAATTCTAAATATATGAATGTCAAATTACCAAGAAATTTTTTCGAATTATACAAATTCCCCTTAGAAATATTAAAACATTATTACAAAAAGTAAGGATAAACATATTGTGAATTATAAAAGGTTTTTTTTTTTTTTTTTTTTTTCTTTCTTTTATCAATGAATATTATAATTATTTTGTATAATGTTTATGTGTATTTTGTATTTTTTCAGTCAAAAAAATTTTCTATTTCCAAGTGATATGTATGCATAATGTACATGTGTATTTTATAATTTTATTATTTTATTATTTCATTATTTCATTATTTCATTATTTTATTATTATTTTTGTAGAACAATGGAAAAGAAAAAGTGGTACCATGAAAACGAGGAATTGATGAAGAAAATCGAATCTTTATCTTTTGACTGATGTACATAGATAGATATATATTTGCAGCAAAATAATATATTTCTCATAAATTTATTTTATATTTTTTTTTTTTTGTGAATATATATATATATATATATATATATATGTATTATTTGTTTATGTAATTTTGTATTTGTTCATTTTTAATAAAATTGTATATATGTTTATATATATTATGTTATATTAATTTTTTTGTTTCCCTTTTTTTTTTCAAACATGTTTAAATTTCAAAATGATAAATATGTATATATATATATATATATATATATATATATATATATATATATATATATTATATTTATATATGTACTTATTTATACATTTAAATGTGTAAATTTTAACATATATTTATAAATTTTCTTTTTTTTTTTTTTTTTTTTTTTTTTTTTGTTTAATTAAAATTATATAACACATTCTCCTTTTATATTAATATATTATCAAATAAGATATAATATTTATATTCTTAGGCATTGTTCTTAATTTTTTTATGTATTTCACAAATTTCTTATAAGTAATATGTAAATTGTTTTAAATAGGTGTTACTACATTATTTGCATATATATATGTATATGTTTTTTTTTTTTTTTTTTTTTTTTTCGTTTTTTGATTTATGTTGTTTGTTCTTTTAAAGAACAAAGAATATGAAAAAAAGAAAATGTGTATAAAAAAAAAAAAAAAAAAAAAAAATATCGACTATAACAAAAATGTATTCTAATGTCAAATTGTAAAAAAAAAAAGAAAAAAAGAGCTTCATATAAATATATATATATATATATATATATATATATATATATTATATATTTTGCATTATTTACAAATATGAATAGTGAGATTAAGACGAATTATCATTTTTCTGTTAAAAACGTAAATTTTTTTAAGAATGCATTATCTTTATTAATTGTTGACGATAATAAGGGTTACACAAATTTTAAAAAGAACAATAGTAGTAATATAATTGAGAGAGAATGCCTTATTTTATTTAATTTATACCATGATGGTTTAATGCTTAGAAGTTTATCAAAATGTAAACAGATATACTGTTTTTTATATATGGATTCTAATTGTTTCTCTAGCTATAATATATTTGAAAAGGATATAGAAGAGACAATGATATATGAAAATAACAATGCGTGTAAAAAAAGGAAAATTAATAATTATAATATAAGAGATGATGAAAAATATATAACAGATGAGAAAAAAAAATATATTACAGATGATGAAAAAAATATTAAAGATGGTGGAAAAAAAATTACAGATGTTGAAAAAAATATTACAGATAATGAAAAAAATATTACAGATGATGAAAAAAATATTATAGATAATGAAAAAAATATTACAGATAATGAAAAAAATATTATAGATAATGAAAAAAATATTACAGATGATGAAAAAAATATGAAAAATTATAATTACACTATAAAAAATTGTGACAATTATTTTTCAATCAATTCATATGATAAAGAAAAAAAAAAAAATTTTACTAAAGAAGAAACAAATAGTATCAATTCTGATAACTTATATACTGGTCATGCATTTGATAAAGAAAATGAAGTAATTAAATTAAAATCCTTATCACCATTAAAAATAAATGATAATGAAATATATGAAAATGAAAATGAATATAATATTAGGAAAAAAATATATGAAGAAATTGATGAAAAAAAAAATTATTTTGAATTCCTTGTATCACCTTTTGAATTATTAAGAGCCTTAGAATTTTTAGATGCAATTATTTTAAATATCAAATTTGATTATACAGAACATAAATTAATATTTAAGTTAACAGATGAAGATGGTGATACATCTGAAACTTTTGTAAAAATTGTAGTAGATTATTATTCAGAAATATATAAATTAGAAAAATATAGTTTTCAAAGTAATAATTATAATTATTTTTCATTACAGTCAGAAATATTGTCTTTCTATCTCGAATATCTAATAAAATCTAATGATCAATATATTACTTTTTATATAAGTGAGTATAAAAATGATACTACATGTATACTAAAAATGGTAATAAAAGAAAATACAAAATAAAAAAAAAGGCACATATATATATATATATATATATATAATGTTGTATGTATAATAATATGTGGATACTTTAATTTTCTTTTAGGAAACGAAAAATAAAAATTACGAAAGAGCTGTTCAATTAATGCCCAAAGAAAATTTTGATGAATATAAAAGTTTAAAAAATGAAACGTAAGCATAAAGAAAAAAAAAAAAAAAAAAAAAAAAAAAAAAAAAAAAAATATATATAATAATAAGAATTAAAAAGAGAAAGACATAAGTATATGCCCATAATATATACACATTAATATATTTATATATATTTTATATTTTTTTTTTTTAATAGATTTAAATACAGAATTAAAGATATATCAAAAATTAATCAGGCATTAAGTAATACAAAAATATAGTATATATATAAGTATATATATAAATATATATATATATATATATATATATATATATATATATATATAATATAATACATACAAAAATTTTATTATATATATATATATTTATTTATTTATTATTGTAACTTATAATATTTACATTTTTATTTTTTTATGAAGAAATAAGTTCCCATGTTCGTTTGGATTTTCAAGAGAATGGATTACTACGATTTCAATTTACTCTAAAGTAAAAGAAAAAATAAAATTATATATGTATCATTTGCATGTGTTGTTTTTTTATTTATATATTGTAATTTTTTTTTTTTAATTTACTACACATATATGCATAATAATAAATAATAATGTGAGAAGAAAAAAAAAAAAAAAAAAAAAAAAAAAAAAAAAAAAAAGACAATTTGAATAGTGTCTTTTATTATTTTTTACTTAATTTTAATAATTTTTTTTTTATTATCATACTTTTTTTATTAATATCATATTTCAGAATTTTTCTTTTCATATTTATTAATGAAATGTTTTTCCCCTGAACATGTATATATATATATATATATATATTATTGTAATTTAAAAAATATGTATTTACACATATATTTATTTATATTTTATTATTTTATTTTTTTTTTTTTCAAGGGAATATAATATGAATGGTACTCATTTATGTTACTTTATACAACCTTTATTGGATTTAACTTGATATAGTTCGATATAGTTCGTATGAACAGAAAAATACAAATACAGAAACAAAAGAATATAATATAATATAATATATGTGTATGTATATATATATATATATATATGTATAAATTTCTCCCCGTGATATCATCCACTTAATATTATTATCATACTTTAATACATTCATTTTTATATTGAATGTAGGTCTTCTACTAATATATGCTACATTTTATTGATATAATAATATGTACATTATATAGAAATTATATGTGTATATATAAATACATACATATGTATATTTGAAAAACCATATAAAATACTTCTTTTTTTTTTCCATTTTCTAATTTTTTATAATAATGACATACGCGATATGTTCTTTTTATTTTTTTTTTTATTTCCTCATTATATATATTTATATATAATATATGTTATATTAATATGTATGTGGGTATGTGTATATATGTACAGAATATATATATATATATATATATATACATTTTTCTCTCTTTATTTATTTATTTATATTGATCAAGGGGGAATAGAAAAATTATATTACTAAATGTATGTCATATTTTCTTTTTTTTTTTTTTCCTTTTTTTTTTTTTTTTTTTTTAGAACGATAATTAATGAAATATATCATACATGTTATTGATTTATTTGTTTATAATATATTATTTTTATATATTTATTTTCTTTTTCTTTCTTTTTTTTTTTTTTTTTTTTTTGTATAGTTAATTTTTTTTTTTTTTTTTTTTATATTTCTTATTGGGTTTGTTCTAATAATTATGTTAAATTAAAAAAATAATCATAAAATAAAATAGAGGAAAAGAAAAAAAAAACAATGAATGAAAATTTGAATAATGTATCAGAAGAATTTAAAAAGCAGCTTTTATCTGGTATGTTAATCTATATTTGATGAGTAAATTTATGGGTGTTCTAAGTATATATATTATTTCTTTATTTATTGTATTATTCTTTTCTTTGTTTTTTTTCGTGTAGCTACTATAAAAAGGGAAGTAAAAGAAAATATGGAAATAAATGTTAAACAGAAACCAGATGATAATAAAAATAATAATGATTTTATAATTTATATGGAATTACACCTGGAAAATTTGGTGATTAGGAGATATAATTTTGTCCTAGGGTAAGAGTAAAAAAAAAAAAAAAAAAAAATATATATATATATATATAAAGATAATACAATATCTATTGTTGAATAGTATTTATATTATAAATAAATATATATATATATATATATATATATATATATTTATATATGTATACTTTTTTTTTTTTTTTTTTTTTTTTTTTTTTTTTTAGTAGCGAATTACAGTCTCCCATTCGGAATAGTGTTCAGATAACTAGGTTCCTAATTATGAAGAGTCAAAATCATATAATGGGTACTTGTGTTTCTGACAAGATAATATTATGTTATAGTAATGATAATGATACAAAAATGATATTGAATAGGTTGATTGATGAATTAGATAAGAATTATTTTATTACCTTAGTACTGGAAAGTGATTCAAACAATGATGATGATAATAAATATGATGAGGATGATTCTGAAGTTAATAATAATAATAATAATCACAATAATAATTATCACAAACCTCATATTGAAAAATGCTTGTTATCTTATATAATACAATTTACTATAGTTTGTAAATACCTAGAGTGTGGAAAATGGTTTCATATATGGGATAATATGAATACAATTATTGAATCCAAATTTTGTGGGAATAATAATTGTAAATATTTTAATTGTCTTGGATTTAAATTTAATATGTTAAATAGTGATTATAATATACTGAATGAAGAGAAAAACGGATCGCATATTTATATTATGAAATTACATTTAAGGGTAACAGTAAATATTTATAAGATATTACCATTATGTGATATTAATGATAATATTAATGTATATTGTTTGCCAAGATGTTCTATGAAAGCAACAATATTGAATATGATTTCATCATCATCAACAAATGATTCTAATTTAAAAACATTTGATTATAAAAATTATTGGTTAGATATACATGGATATTTATTAAATGATATGAGTATAGATAAAATTGTACAAGTTAGATTATATAAAGGTATATTCAATTATCCACAAGGTGTATTATTAAGAGATAATATATATAAATTAAATATACCTATTAGAAAAGAGCATACATTATATATATGTAGTCATCTGAAGCAATTTAAATTACTAACAAAATCTAAAATGAATATATTAAAACATTCAGATACTTTACATTTTCAAAGTATATGTAATGAGTTAATGGAAAATAACATGAACATTAAGAAAAAGGAAGATGTCGAATTCTACAAAAAGATTAATCATCTATGTAATAATGTAATAGAAGATAATAAGGAATATAAGGAAGATCTTACCAATAACAACCAAAAAAACAACACCAGCAGCAACAACAACAATAATAATAATAATAACATCAATAATAATAACAACAACAACAACGATAATAATAATTATTATAATAATAATAGTAATAGTTTTTATAATAATAGTTATAATAATGCTTATCGTACATATGGAAACACCTTATTCAGTTCGATGAAATCCATAAGTTTAGATTTCATTAAGAAGGAAAAAACACAAGACACCGATAAAAATAATCAAATACATACCAAGGAAGAGCTTAGCAAAAAGATTGATTTGTATTTGAAAGAGTCAGCTATGAATTATAAAATGATGAAGAATGAAAAAAATACAAATGTTTCAAATAAGAAAATTTCATCGAATCATTCAAATATATCAAATAAATCAAATGAATCCAATATATCAAATAAATCAAATAAATCAAATATATCAAATAAATCAAATAAATCCAATATATCAAATAAATCAAATATATCAAATAAATCAAATATATCAAATAAATCAAATATATCAAATAAATCAAATATATCAAATAAATCAAATATATCAAATAAATCCAATAATTCTAACGAATCGTTTAATTCAATTAATTCAAATTACTCTGATGAGTCATTCAATTCAATTAAGTCCAATAATTCAAATAACCCAAGAGAACCT
Source organism: Plasmodium blacklocki (nom. inval.) (assembly GCA_900097035.1). Classification (NCBI taxonomy): domain Eukaryota; phylum Apicomplexa; class Aconoidasida; order Haemosporida; family Plasmodiidae; genus Plasmodium; species Plasmodium blacklocki (nom. inval.). The sequence continues at coordinate 2,426,362 of LT969563.1, forward strand.
GTTATTCATATCAAAAATGATAAAATTTATGATAATGATAATCAGAATAAATCATACCATAAAAATGGTACTTTGAGGGAAAATGAAAAAAATCAACAGAACCATAAAGAAAATGTTCCCTATAATGATAATGCATTATACCAAAAAACTAACGTTACTGTTAAAACAGAATATAAAATGAATAGTTCGGAAAATTTAAATAAATATCTAAATGAAGTGTCACAGAATTATAAACATATAAATAATATGACAAACAAAAATAATAATTATAATATTACAGATGATGATGATAATTATCTAATGCATGATTTAGACTCATTTGAAAGAGTTAATGCTCATGTAATTCTTTCTAGAGAATTTCAAAACTTTCTTGATAATCTAGATGAAGTTGAATTATATACAAATGAAAAATTAAAAATTATTGATTTTAATGAACGTGAAAAAAAGAGACCACACTTATATATTAAAAATTCTTATGAAAATACTGTTGAAAAGATCGATGAAAATGATAATAACATATCCAACGTACATATAGATACAACATTACCTATGGATGTACCTGCCCATATTGAACAAAATAAAAAAATTAAAAAGTAACAGGAATAGAAGAATTACAAATAATATAAGATTTTTTTTATTAAAACAAGGAAATACATATAATATAAAATCAAAAATGTGAACACGAATAAGAAGAAATGATATATATAAATATATAATTAAATATATGTCATTTAAAATTAAAATTAATATTTTTTTTTTGAAAATCATTAATATATATATATATATATATATATATATATATATTATATATTCATTCTTTAATATATATTATATACATTTATAAATTATTTACCAAAATATATTTATTTTTTTTAATTTTTATTTTTTTATAAGTATTGATTTTAATAAGTAAATATGATATATATATATATATATATATATAATATTTTTTTATTATTGAAAATAAAATATTATTTTTTTTTGTTTTCATATATATATTATTATTATAATTTTTTTTTTTTTTTTTTTGTATTTAATTAAATTTTAATTATATATTCAACTCTTTCGGGGTATGTAAAATATATAAAAATATATATATATATATATATATATATATTATATATATATATATATAATATATATAGAAATATGAAATATAATAAAAAGAAATAAACTATATATTAATTAATATATATTTTTTTATTTATATAAATTTCAAAAAAAAATCAATTAGCTTTAGAGAATTAAATAATAAAAGTATTAAAATGTTTAGAATATTTATTTATTATAAGAATTATGTTTATTATATATTAAACGCTTGTGTAAGTAATATAAAAATAACTTGTAATTTTTATTTTATATTTCTTAGATGATATATTTTATTCCTTTTTATGTAAAAATTGTGATGTTGTGTTATTTTGTTTAATTATGTAAATAAATAAATAAATATATATATATATATATATATAATAATATATGTTAAAACATTTTACAAGAACAATTATATGAAGATTATTATATTAAATAATTATATATAATAATTTATATATATTATTTGTTGTACTTCATTAATTTTTTTTTTTTTTTTATTTTTTTTATTTTTTTTCTATTGTTTTACCTTATTATTTTTTAAAATAAATAGAAATAATATTATTGAGCATATTTTACAATTATATTTGTTTGTATAAATTTATGTATTTTTTTTAATTAATGTTTATTTTTATTTTATATAATTTTTTTTCAAAATGAGGAAATTGAAATATCATGAGCAGAAATTATTGAAGAAAGTAAATTTTTATGATTGGAAAAGAACTAATAATATAAGAGAAGTAAAAGTGTTAAGAAAATATGTAATACAGAACAGAGAAGACTATAGTAAATATAATAAAATATGTGGATATATAACCAAGTTAGTATCTAAGTTAAGACAATTACCAGAAAATGATGAATTTCGTATAAAAATGACAGATGAATTATTAGATAAATTATATGATATGGGATTAATTAATTATAAATCCAGTTTAGCTGAATGTGAAAAAATAAGTGTTTCATCTTTTTGCAGAAGACGCTTAGCTGTCTTACTGTTCAGGTTAAAATTTGTTCAAACAATTAAATTAGCCATAACATATATTCAACATGGAAATATTAGAATTGGAAATAATGTAATAAATAATCCTTCTTTTCATATAAATAGAAATATGGAAGATCATATAAAATGGGCAGACGGATCAAAAATATTAAAGCACATACAAAAACATAAAGAAAGTAAAGATGATTATGAGTTGTTAGGAAATTAATATGATAATCTTATGGGTATATATTTATATATAAAGCCACATTTTCACAAACTCTTACAATTTTATGCGCGATATGATAAAATATATATATATATATATATATATATATATATATATATATATATATATATATGTATATATGTATATTTTTTTCAAGTCGTATATACATATCTGTTTTTTTTTTTTACAATTTTTATTTTATTTTATTTTATTTTATTTTTCTTTTTTTTTTTTGTATTTATATTTATATTTATATTTGTTTTACCGTTTGGATTTTTTATAACTTTCTAAATTAAAATCACCAAAATTAAAAAAAAAAAAAAAAAAAAAAAAAATTAAAATTATTGAAATAATTAAAAGAACCTAAAACAAAGTGTAACTCCGTTTTTTATGAATATATACAAAATATATGCATATATTATACCTTACTATTATACAATAAGAAAATATTGCATCTTAAAAATACATATAGGAAAAAAAAATAATGTGTAATAAATATAAAGCATCATATAAATATTAATACAATATACAGAAAATATGTTTATTTATTTTTAAGATAAAACAATATTATATTTAATATATATTATGTTATATAATATTATGTTATATAATATTATGTTATATAATATTATGTTATATTATATTATGTTATATTTATATTACATTCCTTTTTAAAATAAATAAAAAATAAAAATATATATATTAGGTACTTTTTTTTAATATTTCACATATATATATATATACATATATATATATATATATATATATATATATATATATATATATATATAATAAAATAAATGATAAATTAAAATTTCTTACAATAGCACTTTTATTATTATAAAACACATTTTATTTTTTTCAACATACCTACAACTAAATAATATGTTATATATATTACATATATATATTAATTTAACATATTATATTAATACCACCTCAGTCACCTTAAGCATATAAAATAAAATAAATGTTGTAGCTTTCAAATAAAAATAAAATTATAAATTTTAAAAAATAATGACATAAGAAAAAAAAAGTTTCATAAAGTGAAAATAATATTTTTTAAAAAAAAATAATACTTTTTTAAAATAATAAAAATTGTATTTAAATATATATATATATATATCATATATGTATATATAAATTTATTTATTTATTTTATTTTAAGTATGCATAGTTCTTTAATATTCGTAAGTATATATATTATTATATATATATATATATATATATATATATATATATATATATATATATTATTATAAATAAAACCTTTTTTTTTTTTTTATTTATATTTCTTTAAATACGAAATTTTATAAGAGAAAATATAAATAAATATATATTATTATATTTATATATATTTACATATTAAATAAAAAAATATAACTATATAATTTTAAATACCATCAAATATTATAGTTTTATTCAATCGTATACGACATATAAATTTAAATTTTATATGTATTTATGAATTTTTTTTTTTTTTTGATTTATATTATTTATATATATATATATATATAATATATATATATATATATATATATATATTATAATTTTTTTTTTTTTTTTTTTATATTAATTTATAAATATAATTAATATATATTTTATATAATATTAAACTTAAATTTTAATTTAACAAAAACAAAAAAAATAAAAATAATAATAATATAAAATTTTATTTACAAAATAGGTAAAAATATAATTAAAATTTAAGATAAATATATTAATTATATACGTATTATATATATAATAATTTTTATTTTTTTTTTCTTTTAATTTTTTACGAAAATTTCAAAAATATAAAAATTATTAAATAATTATAATAATATATAAAATATATATTATTATAAAGCTTTTTTATAAATATCATTTCCCCATTAAATAAAAATTACTTTATAATATTTAAGAATTGCTCTTAAATTATAAATATAATATATATATATATATATTATATTTTTTACTTTATCTTAAAATTTAAAAGTTTTAATTATACTGAATAAATAATGGAAAAATCAAAATTAGCAAAAGTTGAAAAGGTATTAGGAAGAACAGGAAGCAGAGGAGGTGTTATACAAGTAAGGGCACAATTTATGGGAGATTCTGAATTAGCAGGAAGATTCTTAATTAGGAATGTTAAAGGACCAGTAAGAGAAGGTGATATCTTAGCCTTATTAGAAACTGAAAGAGAAGCAAGAAGATTACGTTAATTTTTTTTTTTTTTTTTTTCTTTGTGGAATTAATGAAAATTTGAGTAGATTTTTTAAATATGTAAATGTATATTAAAAATATATATGTATTTTTTTTCCCTCTCACATACCAAAAGAAAAAAAAAAAAAAAAGACTAAAATGAAGTAAAATAAAATAAAATAAAAAATAAAATAACTATGAAAAGATGGTACACAGGAAGATATACACATATATATATATATATATGATATTATTTAAAATATAGAAGTTGTAAGAATGTATAGGCATTCAGATATTGATTTATTGGAAAAATAAATATCGGACCTTTAATATGAAAGTTACCACAATCACATATGTATATATATTTATTTATTTATAATTTATTGTATTTTTTTTTTTCTTATTTATAATTGTATGATTCTTAATTCATGCTTTTTATTATGTATATATATATATATATATATATATATATATATATTCTTTTTTTTTTTTTTTTTTTTTTTTTATTTTATTTATTTTCTATGTTTAATTTTTTAAAGTACCTTTATGTGTAACATGTATATATATATATATATATATATATATATATATATATGTGTTAATATAGGTATGTACTATATATTTTATACGTTTAAATGAACCATATAAAATAAAACTTTTTGTTTTTTTTATTATTATAATTATCTATTGAGAATAAAAAAAGAGTCTTAATAAATAAATATAAATGGAAATATATAAAAATATATATATATATATATATAATATTATATATAAAGAAAATGCACATGGGTATAATTATTTATACACGTTATCATAATATGCATTAATATTCTGTAGAATTATTTTTAATTCTTATAAAATTGTAAGTTCTAATGTTTTCGCTTATATGAAACCATATATTTATGAATATCATTTTAATTGAAACAAAAAAAAATTATACAAAAAAAAAAAAAAAAAAAAAAAAAGGAATAAACAAAGAAAGAAAAAAAAAGAAAGAAAGAAAGAGGAGGAAAGCAAAAAAAAGAAAAGAAAATGAAAAAGAAAAAAAAAACGAAAACGGAAAAAAAGTATTTATAACCAGAAATGGTTGAACGTAGTGTAAGTAATAAATAATAAAATTTTTATATAATAAATAATGGAATGAATATCTCTATGAATATATACATTTCTATGAATATATTTTATTTTTTAAAATTAATTCTAATTTTTGCCTTCTTCTTTTGTTCAATCTAAAAAAAAAAAAAAAAAAAAAAAAAAAAAAATAAATGTATAGACATTATATATATATATATATATATATATATATATTTATTTATTTATTTATTATAATTTTTATGGTTCCATTTTTTTTGAAAGTACTTACTTCATACATCTGTTTATAAATATAAGGGTCAGTAAAAATAGAAGTGTTAATGGATGATTCTTGTATTATTTCTTTTATGTCATATATCTCATCAATTTTATCTAGTATCCTTATATATTTTCCATTTTCGTATAGAACTACAATATAAAAGGAAATGAAAATATGTATATATAATTATGATAGTGAGAATAATCATATATTATATAATATATATATATATATATATATATATATGTAATGCATAATTTATAATATATCATAAGATTTTTACTTTTTTTTTTTTTTTTCTCTTTTTTTTTTTTTTTTTTTTACGCTTTGTTTGTATTCCCTGGGGACTAATTTCAAGAATTTCTCCATCCATATTATCATCTTTAAATGTTCCAAAAAATATACGACCATCTGAATGAATAATTTGTCCTGTACCATTTCTTTTACCTTTGAAATAGTTCCCTTCATAAACTTTATAATCTTCTCCATAATTCCATTTATAATATCCTTTACCATGAAATAAACCATTTTTAAAGTTTCCTACATATACATCTCCATTACTAAATTCATACCTACCATAATTATCTAATGTACCATCTTTTATTGAACCATATGCATGATCACCGTTAGCAAAGAAAAATTCTACATCACCTATTTCTTGATCATTTTCAAAATTACAAATATATTTTGTTTCATCTGGTGTAGTTATAGTAGCTTTTCCATGTCTCTTATTTTCTTTAAAAGAACCATCAAAAATAAATCCATCTTTTGTTTTATATATTCCATTACCATGTCTTTTATCATCTAACCATTCTCCTTCATATGAATTTCCATTGCCATCACTCCACTTCCCTTTTCCTTCTTTTTTACCATTTTTAAATTCTCCTTCATAAACACTACCATCGTTGAAATTTACTGTACCTCTACCGTGAAGCTTGTTATCCTAAAAGGAATAAAGGAATGTATGCATGTGTATATGTAAATGTATATATATTACAATATATATATATATATATATATATGTATGTATGTATTTTTATTTTTTTATATTTTTCAATTTTTTTTTCTTTTTTTCATATTTAGACATATATACTTTCAATGTTCCCTTGTAGATAGAACCATTAAGTAATGTGACTGTCGTTATTTCACCCAAGTCTTCTTCTGACTTATTTAAATCGGTCTTTTTGCTTTTTAACTTTTCATATATGGGCTTCCTAGGGTTTTCCACTCTGACGCTATTTCTTGTGCAACAACTCATTTTTTTTAAGGGGTTAATAAAAAGGAAGAGAACAAAGAAAAGCGAATGAACAAATAAATAAATAAATAAAATTTGAACAAAGAAGAAATGGAAAATATAACAAATATATATATTAATAAAAAAACATATATATATATATATATATATATATATATGTTTATTTATGTTTTATATTCTGAACAAAATTTTATACAAATAATAAAATTTTAATTAAGTAAAAATATTATTCAATTTCTAAGATATCATATTTCAGAATACTTATAAGATAACATTTCAACAAACAAAAAAAAAAGAAAAAAAAAAGAAAAAAAAAAGAAAAAAAAAGAAAAAAAAAGAAAAAAAAAACAATAAAAACATTAAAAACGAAAAAAAAAAAGACAATAACAAGAACAATAACAAAAACAAAAACAAAAAAATTAAATAGGGTACAATAAGGGTTAAATATACAAATATTTTTACATCATTAATATATATATATATATATATATATATATATATATATATATTATTATTTTAATTCCATTTCCATATTTTTTTATTTCACCAAAAAATTAGAAAAAGGAATTTTTTATAGAATTAAACTGGACAAAACCAAAAAAAAAAAAGAAAAAAAAAAAAAAAAATTTGAAGATATAATTATATATATATATCACTATTATTTAAATTTTGTTTAAAACGTAATGTATTTTAATTATTAATTTTATTCATAATAAAATTCAACACATAATATTATTATATATATAATATAAATGTACATATTTTTCATTTTTATAATTTTTATTATTATATATAAAATATGTTGTAAAATTTAAAAAAAGAAAAAACAGAAAAAAAAAAAAAAAAAAAAAAAAAAAAGAATAGGTAAAAATCAAGCACATTAGAAAATATAATTAAATATATATATTTATTTATATAAATAAATAAAAATATGTAACAACATTTTGTACACTATTTCAGTTGTGTGAATATAATATTATTATATATTTTTTTCTTAACTTTTTTTTTTTTAATTATATATATATATATATATATATATATATATATTTATATATTTATATTTTTACCTTTATTAAAATTTTTATAAATTTTGAAATAAAAAAAATTTTACATGTCAAAAAAAAAATTTTCTTTTTCATAGAAATGGAAAAGTTGGAAAATGTGTATAAATTAATATTTTCCAAAATATATATTGATATATATATATATATATATATATGTGTATACACTTATATATTTATTTTTTCTTTTTAATAAAAAATTTAATTGATATTTTAAAAAGAAACGAAAAAAAAAAAAAAAAAAAAATTTTGAATCATGATCATGTATTATATAAAATTCAAAATTCATATATTAATATATATATATATATATATATATATATATATTAATATATATAGGTAATAATAATACAAATGGTAAAATAAAAATGTGTTCTCTTAATTCCAGTTATGGAATATATCTTTGCTAATAAGAAAAATAAGAAAATAAGAAAATGAATAATATATTAAAAACATAAATTTTTTAATATATTATAATATATATATTATTTATTTTTTTAAAATTTACACTCCTAATATTCTATCCACAATATCACCAGGTTTGTCAGTTCTATTTTGAATCCACTGTTTTACTATGAAAATATTATTATTCCATCTATATTAAATTGACAAACCGTATATGTAAAGAAAAATATATTACATAAGAAAGTATAAATAAATATATTTTTATTTATAAAATTATTAATATTGTTGTAAAAGTCAAACGATACTGATATATATAATGATCTTATAGAATGAAAAAGAAATTTCTTTTTTTTTTTTTGGTTTTTTTTTCATTTGATTTGATTTGATTTTATTTTATCTTATTTTAGATTATATATATATATATATATTTATTTATTTATTTATTTATTTTATTATTTTTTTTTTTTTACACCTTAGTATTGATTCAACTGCACACTTATTTTGAATCTGCATTTTTTCGATTTGTTTAATATCTGTTTTTTTTAAATCCTGCAATTCCATTTTTTTTTTCTCCAACACGTTTAATAAAACTTTTACGTCCCCAACGTGCTTTTGTAATTCCTCCTATTTTGAAAATATGTATTTGTAATAAAGAATGATTAAATACATAAATACGAAAAAAGGATAAAATTATTAAAAGAATGCTAATATATACATACACATGTATATATATATATATATATATATATATTTTTTTTTTTTTTTTTTTTTGCACCTCTGAATATTTTAAAGAATCAATTAATTTATCATATTCTTCCTTTTCCTTTTTTATAATTTCTTCATACTCCATCTTTTGCTCCCTACCATACACATTTAAGGTATAAAAACTAATTAGCATATTCATACATATATTACAAATTTAATTTTTGTACAAAAGAAAACAAAAATAAAGATTCTTAACATACATGAGCTCATGATACTTATTTTGTAAAATAGAGGATTCCTCAGTTTTTAACACCCTATAAAGAGTGGGACAGTCAGAAATATAAATATATAAATATTTATACATTTATATAATTTTATGCTTACCAAAAGACATTCTGCAAACCCACTTTTTCAGACTTCACTTTATCATCATCAACTAATTGTTGAAGCAAATCTTTACAAAATGTTTGTAGAATATTTTTAGCAATAAAATGTATATATATATATATATATATATATCAACATTTAAATACCTTTGACAAAAATTGAACGGATTCCTTTCTTTGGAGCTAATGATTCCAATTCCTTAAGAATGAAAAAAGACTCACTCTCCAACATAATATCATACAAAATTAGTTTTTTATCATCATTGCTCTTTCCTTTTTTTTTCATTTTAACTGTAATTGTATATGTAAATAAAAAGAGACCGAACAAAATTAATAATATATCCTTTTATTTTTATTCATAAATAAAAAATAAATAAATAAAATAATAAATAAATAAATTAATATATTATATTTTAATAAAATTCTTAAGTTATATTTGTTAAATAAAAAATATAACAAAATATATAACATTATTTTTAGCAACTGTTATGTAAGTACGTTTGATATATGTATTATGTATAATTATAACCGTATAAAAAAAAAAAAAAAAAAAAAAAAAAAATTAAATGTCATGAATGCATAAAAGGGATTGTATCATAAAAACGTTTGTTTGAACAAAAAAAAAAAAATAAAATAATAAAATAATAAAATATAGAAATAATATTAAAATGACAAATATGTATATATATATATATATATATATATATATATTAGAATATTTTTTTTTTTATTTTTTTTTTTTTTGTTTATTATAAAGTATGGAAAATTAAAATATTTAAAATTGTTATACAAAAAAGAAAAAGAAAAAAATATATAATATCATTTAAATTAAAATGAATTTATATAATATTACTAGATTTATATAAATATATAAAATCCCATATTATTTGTATCACAAATAATACTTTGTATTTTCCTCCAAATATATATATATATATATATATAGTCCCTCTTGGTTAACCTCAAAATTTGAAGCTTTTTTTTTTCTTTTTCTGCTTTTCGTCTTTCTTCTCTTTCTTGGGAGGATCAATTTGTGCAGAGACCATTTTTACTTTATTCGAAATTTCTTCAAATTTATTTAGTTCTTTACGTACATCTTCTATGTTTGTAGTAGTAGCCGGTGCATTATTAGGTATTTCTATATGAACATATGGTGTTTTAGGTGTATTAACATTTGTATATGGTGTAATATAACCTTCAGAAAAATTAGGTGGTTTACCTGAAGGAGGTTGTGGAGGATTAATTTTATATTTTACATTTGAAGCAAACAAATTATTTTGTTCTATAGGTACATCTTCCTTTTGTAGAATAGTATATGGTTTCATATTAGTTGTATTAATAAAATTATTATTATTATGTAAATATTTAGGTGTGTCATAACCTGATATAAATGAAGTTAAATCTACTGATGTAATTCCACTTTCCATATATGGTGTATATGATCCTGTATTCATTTTTGAATTTGTCATTACACTGTAGATACCACTTGAATAATTATTTTTTAATAATTCCTCATTTGGGGGATTTAAATTAATATCAGTATTATTAAGATCTATATGTTGATGATCAATATTAGTTGTTTGTTTAATATTTTTCTTTTTTCCTTTCTTTTTCTTTTTTTTCATTTTACGTCCTACATTATTTATATTATCATGATTTTCACCATATTCATCTATTTCTTTTTCATAATGTGCTTCTTCATCCTCTTCATCATCCATCTCATCATCTTCTTCATCATCTACCTCTTCATCATCCTCTTGCTCTTCGTCGTCTTCCTCATCTTCTTCATCTGCATCATTCTCCTCTTCTTCTTGTTCTTCATATTTATCATCCATCTCACCCCATAAGAAATCATCTGCATATTTATTATTATTACTATCAGTAACATGTTGAGAAATAAAATTTCCATAAATAATATTTCCAGATTCGTCTACATTTTCATCTTTTGATATTATATTTTTCCCTATATCAGAAGTATGATCATTAGGAGATGATACGTTTAGTCCTGGAATTTTTAGGTATGGAAAAGATGGAGGTAGACCATATTTTTGCATATTAATTAACCAAGGTAAAGGTTCATTTGATTCTATATTTAAAGCGTTTCTTAATTTTTCAGAAATAACACCTGGTCGAAATTTTTTTTTTTTTAATTCAAATTCTTTACCTTCATAATATACTTCTGCAAATTTAACTAATTTTGGTTTGGTTGCATATTTAAAAAAGGCATCATGTAATGTTTGATAATCTATATCCATAGTATGTAATTTTGGTCGTACTCTATCTCTCATTTTTTGTTTTAATGATTTTTGTTCTTCTTTTTCTTTAATAGCTTGTCTTATTTCGCTAATTTTGGTATCTTGTATATATGGAGGTAATCTATACGGTATTTTCTCAATACCTCTTTTCCCATGTAAATATTTTCTTTTTTGACACCATTGTTGTGGTACTGGTATAGAATTTTTTAAACATTTTATCCATACATAAAAATAAGGATCACTTGAAGTTGTATCCCATACTTCTACTAATTCTGGTTTGGGGGCAAACTCTTTTAATTTCATAACAGATGGTCTTTTTAATAATTTTTTTGCTTTCTTTGAAATATTTTTCTTATATTTCATACTATTTCTATGTTCATCTTCTTCATCATCGTCGTCTGATTCTGAGTCGTCAAAGTAAGGCTTCTGTTCTTGTTCAGAAAATTCCTTTTTTTCAATTCCATCCTTACTATTAAGTTTAAATTTTTTATACACGTCTTCAAAGTTCTCGTACAAGGCTTCATCAATATCTACAAGTTTAAATGGATAAATAAATAAATAAATAAATAAATATATATATATATATATATATATATATATATATATATATATATATGATTTATATTTATTATGTTTCCATTAGGTAATAAATTTATAGTTTTCTTTTTTATTAAAAATATATTTCATATTTTACCTTCTTCAACATATTCTACGTACGTTTCATCATTCAAAATTGATGTCTCCTCTTTTGTGTTTTCTTCTACCTCATCCAGAGTACTATTTTTTTTATTCTGTTTTATCTTCTTGGCATTTTTCTTTTTCTAAAAAGCAAAAAAAAAAAAAAAAAAAATAGAAAAATAGAAACATATATATATATATATATATATATATATATATATATATATTTATATTTATTTATTTGTTTAACTTTATAATCTTTTATTATTTTAATTTTTTTTTTTTTTTTTGTATTACTAGTTTTTTTAAAAAATTTTTAGCTTTCGTAGGATTAGATTTTCTTAATTCTTTCAGTTTTTCAATATCAACTGAAGTTGTTGCCATATTTTTTTATAAAATTATTTATTAAACACGTAAAAATATATATATATAAGTAATATAATTATATAAACATATTATAAATAAATTTATTAACATTTATTTCATTATTCATTATTTTGTTATTTAGTACTTTATTTATTTATTTATTTTATTATTTTTTTTTTTTTTCCTTTTTTGTTCGTATTTTTTTAAAACATTTTAAAATCTTTTATTAATAGAAACATTATGGATATTTAGGAATTTAATTATCACTGTAATATTTTAAAAGATATTAGTAATAAGAGTTTTATTTTTTATATTATGTTATATTTTTTTAATTATTTTCCTCTTTTTTTTTTTTTTTTTTTTTTTTTGGGGGGACCTTTAAAATATATATTTTTATAACTTATTAAAAGTTCCCACTCCAGGTACTTTTTATTTTCAAACTTTGAATTTTTAATTAAATTAAAATATTAAATTACGGGAAACGAAATACAAATAATTATAAAATGTACATTATTTTATATGTACATTTATATTATATATAAATATATATTAATATATATTACATATAGTAATAATATAATATATAAGTATGGTAATATACAGGAAATAATATAATATATACATATAATATTATTGTTTGTACGAAAATAGTACATATATATAATATTATAAGGTATTATTTTATATGTGTCAATATTTTTATATTTTTTTTTTATTTTGCGCCCTATATCTCATTTTATGTTGTTATAATAGTATATTCATTTTTCATTTATTTTATATCGTAATATATTTCAAGCATATAAATAAAAATGAAAAGTATATGTAATTTTTGGTCCTTGTCAACTTGAAAATTTTCATTTGTAATTAAATAATTTATTGACAAAAAAAAAAAAAAAAAGTAATTAAAAAATAAAATAAAATAATAAATAATTAAATAATTAAATAAATAAATAAGGATAATACGAAACAATTTGGATTTTTTTTTTTTTTTTTTTTTTTTTCCTTTTTTTAATTAAAGGATATTATTAATACTTATATTAAAAAAAAAAAAAAAAAAAAAAAAAAATTGACAATATGATAAAATAAAATATCATACTAATAAGAAAAAAAAAAAAGAAGGTAGATTTTTTTATATTTGAATTTAACTTTTTATAATACATCATTTGATTCTTAAAAGTTTATCTTTTATAATTTTTATTTGTTCATTTTGTACAACCATTAATTCATGAAATCTGATCAAATCATTTTGTCTTATCTCTTGAAAGTCAGCAAAGTTTCTCCTTACACTTCTTCTTCCTTCAAAAGTATATATATGTATATGTATATGTATATATATATATATATATATATAATATTTATTTTTTGTGTGCATTTTTTCTAAGAACTATAATTATATATATATATATATTATATATATATATATATATATAATATATTTCTTTTTATATTACGTTCGTTGTTTAGTATTCTACGTAACCATACCTAGTGGTGTGGGGAAAAATATGTATACATATATATATTTAAATATGTTAAACATTGTTTTTTAAAATATAACTATTCATTTATATATATATATTTAATTAAGTTGATAAATTAATAAGTAAAATATAGATCCTTTTATATAAATATTTATTTTATATCATTTTTTCTTTATATATATATATATATGTATATATGTATGTATTTTTTTTTTTTTTTTTTTTTTTTCTATTGTTCTATATATGTCTATTCAAATGTAGATATATATAACATTTCTATTTTCTTCTAAGAAAAAATTGAATGTCGGTTTTTTGTTTGTCGATTTTATTGAAAATAAATTGAAAATGTCAGGGGCACTATTTTCCTGATTTTTTAACTAAAAAAAAAAGAAATTGAAGTAAAAAAAAAAAAAATAATAATAATAATAATAATTATATAATATTATTGAACATGAATAACATAGCATTTAATTTTTCACCTTTTGGTTATTTTGTTCTTTTCCCTTTATATTTAAGGATTGGATTTTTATATTATGTGTTAATAACATGATTAGAGGATACAAAAGAACTAACTTTAATATATTCATTTTGTAATGCTTTATTTTTTTTTTTTTTTAATATATGTATTATTTATTCATTTATTTATTCAATTATTAATTTATTCATTCATTTATCTATTAATTAATTTATTTATTTTGTATGTTATTCTATATAAGCGGCTATTATATATTTAAAATTATAATATATATATATATATATAATTTAAAATATATCCAATATACAAAATAATTTTTTGCTAACATTTTAATTTTATTATTATCAATTAAAAAATATAATCTAGTATCTATCAAAGCATATAACTATTTATTTATTTTTCCTATATATGATCATTTATATGAATTTTTTTTTTTTTGTATTCCTTTTCCTAATGTATTTACACAACAGAAAGGATTATTAGGAACTTACAATCAAAATAAAAATAATATAGATACGCTCAAATAAAGTGTGCAAAAAAAATAGTACATTTTTAAGCACACGTTTATTATATATATATATATATATATTTATTTATTTATTTATTTATTTATTTATTCAATTATAGATCTATAATTATATTCATTTTAAAATTTCATATCTTTATATTTTTTATGTCTTTATTTTTTTTTTTTTTTTTTTTTTAAATAAATATAAAATTATATATTATTATTTAATAATAATAAAAACAGAAAAAAGAAAAAAGAAAAAATAAAAAAGAAAAATGAAAAATAGAAAAAAAAAAAAAAAAAAAAAAAAAAAACAAGTTAAAAACAAAAATATAAAAAAAAAAAATTGCGGTACACCATTTTATATTTTTATTTTATGTAATAACAATATACCTAACGTTTATTATAATTTTTATTTTTTTGATATGATATTTTATTATTTTCCATTTTTATATTTCCTTTATTATTAGAATATTTGAATTTTCCAATTTTATATTTATGTTTTTTTCATTTTTATCATATTGAATATTATCTTTTTCTGTCACAAATAGTATATATGAACAACAACAGAAAAAAAAAAAAAAAAAAAAAAAAAAAAAAAAAAAATAATATTAATGATAAAATGATAAAATATTAAAAAAAACCATAAAAAATGAAAAAATATATATATAAATAATTAATACAATAAAAAAAAAAAAAAAAAAAAAAAAAAAAAAAAAAAAATTTATCCTCTCTATATATATTTTATTATGGAATAAGACCTTTTCCATATTAAGAATAATAATGAATATATTTCCACAATTATTCGTTTTTATTTAATCCGTTTTATTCCGTATTTTATCATATACATATATATATATATATAATATATATATATATATATATATATATATATATATATATATATATATATATATATATATACATACATACATATATACATACATAAATATATACATACATACCTATATATATACATACATACATATATATATATATACATACATACATACATATATACATATATACATACATATATACATATATATGTATACCTTATTTTTTGTTCGACTTTGTCAAACATATGTGATATTTATATATTCCTTTTATTATATATAAATTATATAATTTATATGTCACATTATATGTATGTCATATTATACATTTTACCTATATTAAATATATGTGTGTTATATTATATATTTTACATATATTATATGTATGACATATTATATATTTACTTACATATTATATTTTTTATTTTGTGACTTATATATCTTATTGATGGCATATGTATTCTTTTATTTTTCTTTTTTTTTTTTTTTTTTTGCATATCGTAGTTTCATTTTAATTGACATAAGTCAATAAATGAAAAATGTATTCCTCACCAAAGAAACAAGATGTGTCCAAATCTGAGACTCATCAAGGGGAATATAAGAACAAATCATCAAAAAATATTTCGAATTCTGATTATTCTTTTGAGCAAAATAAAAATGAAAACATGTGTGTTGGACATAATAAGAATGAGAATATTTTGAATGATTTTGAACCTAATATAGGAAATAACCTTAATTCAATTAACAGCCCCTTAAATCATAAGTCGATGATTTCAAATAAATTTTTAGATAATAATAATAAGGTTAATGAAAATAATATGGATAATGAAAATAATAAGGCTAATGAAAATAATATGGATAAAGAAAATAACAAGGATAATGAAAATAATAAGGCTAATATAAATAATGAGGATAATATAACTAACAATTATAATGAAAATAATACAAATACACACTTGAATTGCATAGTTGATTATAAGGATATGTTACCGTGTGTAGAAAATAAAAATATATTATTAAAAATGGGAAATCAAAACCATATAAATAAAGAAAAAGAGAGGGCTGTGCCCAATAATGATATTTCCCAATATGTAAATTGTGAGGAAAGTAATAATGAATCGAGTTCAATAAAAAATAACGTGCAAGAAGAGGAACATTTGAATAATATAAATAAGAACTCGAATGAAAAACATGTATTAATTAATGATAAAGATATGAAGGAACATATTAACTCAAAAGAAGAAACCATTTCACGAAATCAATATGGTTTAGATGGAAAGACATTATTAAACATCGAAATGAGTGAAGTGGTAAATACTTTAAATAATAAAAATACGTCAGAGAAAGAATATCTATTAATGAATATAAATGATATGTGTCATCAAAATAATAAGAATGAATTAGTTGTTTTAAATGATACAAAAAAAGATGGTATATATGTAGATTTGACATTAAATGATTATACACATACTAACTTCGAAACTTTTGAACTTAGTGGGAAGATAATTAGTGATATATATAAAGTATTGAAAAAAAATGTTTTAGAAAAGATAAAAAGTAATACAAAAAAAAATTCTTCAAGAAATAAAGTAAACTGCCATCATACAAATGCTAAGAACTTATCATCCAATGCTCCTTTTACGAATAAGGCTCTTATTGCATCTGGGTTTACTAAAAGTGAAGATTATATATCCTTAAATGATAATAAAAAAAATAAAGAAATGATATATGATTATATAAAAAAAAATGGAATAAGTCCAAATATAGATAACACTTTAATGTTAGTTGATGATTCATTAAAAAGAGCTATAGAAAGACAAAGATATTTTTTTAGACTTTCGAAATTTTTTTTTAATAAATATAAAAACAAAGCTTATAAACATTTATTAAAACAAATAAATAAGAAACTTACAATAAAATATGATAAGAACGCTATACTATCTACTGAAGAATTTGAATGTAATTCAACAATATCTGAAGTTGTAGGATTTAATAAAAATGATTTAAAAAGAGAATTAAAGTTCTATGAAATTAGATCTTATGATGATATGGATTTTTATATATTAAGAAATCAAAATAAGCTTCATATTCATGATCATAAAGGTGTAAAATCTATATATTATAATAAATCGTATTTCTTTTTGTATTGCCCAAATAATGGTGATGAGGACATTTCAAAAAATCCATTTTATTATTCAGATCATAAACATAAACACAACCAAAATAATGAATCATCTATTGAAAATTTTGAAAGAAAAAATGATTTCATTAATGATAATCAAATCGAATATGCTAGAGAATATGAACAACATGTATATGCTTCTTTACACAGGAATAATCATATTACAGTTAGAGATGTTAGTATTCAGTGTAGTGATAAGCAATCTAATAATGATAAACGAAATAAGGATATGAATATAAGATTTTATGAAGATTATACTCCTTATACAATACCTAAATTAAATAAAAATGAATTTATAAATTTACGTGACATAAAAGACTTTAGCATATCTGAGTACATGTCATGTTATATGAAAAATAATACAAATGATAAAAATCATAAATTTGGTTTAAATAGAATTATGAATCATAAACATGTTTGTGATTTACAAAATATTAGACTCAATAATCATAAGAAATATAATTGGAAATATATACGTAATTTTGAACAACATAATGGAAAAAGATATTCTGTAGAAGAAAAATCAATAGATAATTATATTCAAGGAAGCACATCAGATATAATTTTTGATAATAAAATTAAACGTTCTTATATAAAATCCAAATGTATAGAAAAAAATTTGTTTAATTATCCCTACCTTTATCATACTAATCAAATAAGGAATCTACCTAACTACAATTATTTAGATGCTTATATAAATCAGAATAATGTACATCGTTTTTATGAGAATTTATCACATTATATGTTATATGAAGATAACGAAATGAATCTTAAGAGATGTAGAGGGCATATAGACCATGACCACATATGTCATATGCATTTAAATGATGAAGAACCGAATTTTTATATTAAAAGAAGAAAAACAAATGGGTACTATACTATAGAAGATGGCAGAAATAGGAGTAACTTATTTTATAATAATAATAATAATGAGGATGGGCATAATAATGAGGATTATTGCAAAAAAAAAGATGAGAAAAATGCAAAAGAAAAAAATGTGGAAAAAAAGGTGAAAAAGAACATATCCAAGAATGTA
>LT969563.1:2449821-2459821 GCA_900097035.1 Plasmodium blacklocki (nom. inval.)
GCATATAATAATTTGAACAACTATAATATGGTAGATAATAATATGGTAGATAATAATATGGTAGATAATAATATGGTTGATAATAATACCGTAGATAATAATATGGTAGATAATAATATGGTAGATAATAATATGGTAGATAATAATATGGTAGATAATAATATGGTAGATGATAATATGAACAACTATAATATGGTAGATAATAATATGAGCAACTATAATATGGTAGATAATAATATGAGCAACTATAACATGGTAGATAATATAAACAACTATAATACGGTAGATGATAATATGAACAACTATAATGTGGTAGATAATAATATGAACAACTACAACACGGCAGATAATAAATTGAGCAACTATAACATGGTAGATAATATAAACAACTACAACACAGAAGATAATAATATGAATAATTATAATAATGTATATATTAATTTGAACAGCTATAATATGGTAGATGATAATGTGAACAACTATAATAAGGTAGATGATAATATGAACAACTATAATATGGTAGATATTAATATGAGCAACTACAACACAGCAGATAATAATATGAACAACTATAATAATGTGTATATTAATTTGAACAACTATAACATGGTAGATGATAATATGAGCAACTACAACACAGCAGATAATAATATAAACAACTATAACATGGTAGATGATAATATGAGCAACTACAACACAGCAGATAATAATATAAACAACTATAATATGGTAGATGATAATATGAACAACTACAACACAGCAGATAATAATATAAACAACTATAATATTATAGATGATAATATGAACAACTATAATATGGTAGAAAATAATATGAGCAACTACAACACAGCATATAATAATATGAACAACTATAATATGGTAGATAATAATTTGAACAACTATAATATGGTAGATGATAATATGAACAACTACAACATGGCACATAATAATATGAGCAACTATAATATGGTAGATAATAATTTGAACAACTATAATATGGTAGATGATAATATGAACAACTACAACACGGCACATAATAATATGAACAACAATAATACGGGAAATTATAATGTTCATTATATTAATATGTATAACTTTAACGCTGAAAATTATAATATGAATGGATATAGACAGAATAATATTGGTGACAATGGTTTTAATAATAATGGGATATATAATAACACAAATGAGCAGGAAAAGGATAACTTAATTACCCATGAGAATGAAATGAATAACAATATTCATAATTCTTATGAAGTAAATGATCAGTCACCTTATCATAATAAAAATAATTATCAGGTATATAATAATTACCATATATATAACAACCAAAGCTTACGTGATACGAATTATTCTACGATGAATAGGCATATCATGTTGGAAACACCATACAATGAAATTGATAATAATTTGTATGGAAGAAATGATGATATTCATAATAGGAATGTTTCTGGACAATTATATGCCAACAGGTACAATAATTGTCAAAATTATAGTAATAATAATAATAATACACATAATAATAATAATAATAATACACATAATAATAATAATAATAATACACATAATAATAATAATAATAATAATACACATAATAATAATAATAATAATAATAATAATAATACACATAATAATAATAATAATAATACACATAATAATAATAATAATAATACACATAATAATAATAATAATAATAATACACATAATGATAGACATAACAACCAACCTTATTATAGGAATAATAACACACAAAATAATACACATAATAATATACAAAATAATATACATAATAATATACAAAATAATACACAGAATAATACCCAAAATAATACACATAACAACACACAAAATAATGCACAAAATAATACACATGATCTTGTGTATAAAATAGTGCGTTTAATCGTAGGAATTACATCAAATTTATCAGTAAGTATACTAACATTATTAATAATACACACATTAATACATATATTTATATTTATTTATTTATATGTTCATAATTTCATATGTAATCATATTTTTTTGAATTCTTTTTATTATTTTACAGTTGTTGGAAAAGATTCTAGTATTACAAACAGAAACAATGAAGAATATAGAAGAGGAGTATTAATACAAATACAAAAACATAGTACTACTTAAAGTACAATAATCAAGAAAATATATATGTATATATATATATATATATATATATATATATAAGATAAATTATGACAATGAGTTAAAAAATTCTGAAAAAATAATATACAACAAATTAATATTATTTATGTTCCTTAAAATATCATAAACACTTATTCATAAGTCTTATAGTAAAATGACAAATCATTTTATAAGACAAAATGAAATTAAAAAAAAAAATTTTAATTCTCAAAAATAAATACATAATAAATAATAATAAAAGCAAACAAACTTGAAAATGTATTCAATAATAACTAAAATAATATAAAAAAAATAATATAACAGAAGAAAAAGACAAATGTAATAATAACCCTCTTTTATTTAACAACTCGAATAAATACCATTTTTTAAATTGGTATTAAAATTTTGATATTCCTTAAAGGATCATATGTGACGTACATTTATATTATGAAAAAAAAAAAAAAAAAAAAGAAGTTATTTAAATTCAAAATAATATATATATATATATATATATATATATATATATATATATATATATTTATATTTATATTTATATATACATACATATATATGTATATATGATAAACTAAAAATAGAATATTTGATAAACAAAATAATATTCATTTACATTTCTTGAAAAACTCTATGAATTAAAAAAAAAAAAAGAAAGAGAGAGAGAAACAATTATTATACATGCTTCAAAGTATATATGAATTGTCCAAAAGATTAATATTTACATATATCTTTAGGAATATTCAAAAACAAGCAATATCATAAAATATAAACATACAGAAGTTGGCTCTTAATTCGAGTTGTCAATATATTTATATACAATACAATCTTTTTTTTTTTTTTTTTTTTTTGTGTAACAGAAACAAAAAAAAAATATTAAAAAAAGAAGTTATCCTCATATAATATTCACATTATTTTATTATTATGCATAATAGTATTAAAAAAACATTATTCAATGTCCACTTATAACGTATAAACATTATTTCTATATTAGAATATAATATACATACATTTTCATATATATATAATAATTATATTAACACATAACAAAATATGTCGAATTTTTTTTTTTCTTTTTTTTATTTATTATATAAATATATATATAAATATATATATATATATACATATAAGTTTACACAGCTTATTTTTTCATATAAAAAAAATTCATACTCATAATTTTTTAGTCCATATAAACGTATATGAGCACTACAACATTTGGGATATATATCAATTTGATATCCTTTTAATAATAACTTTTATTATTTCATTATTTTATTATTTTTTGTTTTTATTTATTTTTTGTGATTTTTTATTAGAAAACTAAAACATATAAAGAATAGTAAATAAAAATTATTTAGAAAATAATTTTTTTTTTATTTTAATCTTTTTTTTATGGTACATAAACAAGAGATACCATTATATAAATAAAGAAGCAATGATGTATTATATATAATATATACATAAATAAAGGCTTGGTGCTCTATTATATACAATAATATACATTATATATATATATATATATAATATATATATATAATATAAATAGAAATACAATTTTCAATATTTATTATTTTTTTTCAAGGGTAATTATACTTTTCATAATATAGTGTTGTGTTATTATTATTAATATATAAAAAATTTATGTATATATATGAAATAATAGAATATTGTTAAAAATTAGAATGGAAACATTTAACATAAATATAATAATAAAATTAATTCTAAGCTCTATTATATAAATATATAAAAAATATATAGTAAATATTATTCTTCAAAAGAAAAAAAATAAAATAATAATTTTATATTGTATCATTTTTTTTGTAGGTAAAAATAAATAAATATATATATATATATATGTTCATAATCATATTTATTTTATTTTATTTTATTTTTCTGGGGTGTTTACTTATCGTGTAAATATTTTATTTTAATTTATATCATTTTATTTTGTTTTTTTGTATGAAAATTAGAATAATTAAAAGAATAGGCATTAATTTTATTAATAAATCATTTTATACATATTGTAATAATAAATTGTCAAAGATGGATATTAAAAATATAAAAGAGAATTTAGAAACTATGAAGGATGCATATGATCCTAAGGAAGTAGAATCAAAGTGGTATAGTTTTTGGGAAGAAAATGATTATTTTAAACCCAAAAAAGAATTAATAGAAGAAAATAAGAACAATGAACATATAAAGAAATTTGTTATTATATTACCCCCACCCAATGTAACAGGTACGTTACATATTGGTCATACTTTAACAGTAGCTATTCAAGATTCTTTAGTTCGATATAAAAGAATGAAAAATTATTTAACTTTATATATACCAGGAACAGATCATGCTGGTATAGCAACACAAACTGTTGTAGAAAAAATGTTATATAAAAAAGAAAATAAAATAAGACAAGATTATGGTAGAGAAGAATTTGTTAAAAAAATATATGAATGGAAAGAGTTACATGGAAATAAAATTAATAATCAGATGAAAAGAATTGGTGCTTCTGTTGATTGGTCAAGAGAATATTTTACCATGAATGAAAATTTATCAAATGCAGTTAAAGAAGCTTTTATTAAATTTTATGAAAGTGGATTAATATATAGAGATAATAGATTAGTTGCATGGTGTCCTCATTTAAAAACTGCCTTATCAGATATTGAAGTAAATCTTGAAGAAATTAAAAAACCAACCAAAATAAAAATCCCATCCTTTGATCATTTAGTTGAAGTAGGTGTTTTATATAAATTTTTTTACCAAATAAAAGATAGTGAGGAGAAAATAGAAATAGCAACAACTCGTATTGAAACCATGCTAGGAGATGTTGCTGTAGCTGTACATCCAAATGATAAAAGATATGCACATTTAATAGGTAAAGAAATTGTCCATCCATTTATTCCTAATAGGAAAATTATTATTATTCCTGATACTTTTGTTGATATGGAATATGGTACTGGTGCTGTGAAAATTACTCCAGCACATGATAAAAATGATTATGACATGATGAAAAGACATAATTTAAATTATATAAATATTTTTACATTAGATGGACATATTAATGAAAATGGTGGGAAATTATTTCAAGGCTTACATAGATTTGAATGTAGATTTAAAATTCAAGAAGAATTAAAGAAATTAAATTTATTATCAGATAAAGTGCCAAATCCAATGTCTTTACCACTTTGTTCAAGGACAAACGATATTATTGAATATATGCTCATACCACAATGGTATATGAATTGTTCAGAATTAGCTAACCAAGCTATCCAAAATGTTAAGATAAAACAGTTAGAGATCATACCATCTCAACATGTAAACACATGGTATTATTGGTTGGAGAACGTTAGAGATTGGTGTATATCAAGACAGTTGTGGTGGGGCCATCGTATACCAGCCTATAAAATTGTATTTAAAAATGAAGTTAGTAATAATGCTGATAATAGCAATAATGATAATAATAATGATAATAATAATAATAATGAAAATAATGATAATAATAATGATAATGATAATAATAATGATAATAATAATAATAATAATAATTTAGAAGAACAAAACGAATTGTGGGTTGTAGGTAGGTCTTACGAAGAAGGGTTAGAAAAGGCAAAAACTCTTGTAGGCGATAATAAGCCCTTTGAATTAATACAAGATGAGGATGTTCTAGATACTTGGTTTTCATCTTCTTTGGTTCCATTTAGTTCATTAGGATGGCCAAATCAAACTGAAGATTTAGAAACATTTTTTCCTAATACAATATTAGAAACTGGTCAAGATATATTATTTTTTTGGGTAGCTAGAATGGTTATGGTTTCTTTACATTTGATGAAAAAATTGCCATTTAAGACTATTTATTTGCATGCTATGATTAGAGATTCTCGTGGTGAAAAAATGAGCAAAAGCAAAGGAAATGTTGTAGACCCTTTAGATATAATTGATGGTATTAGTTTGAATAAATTACATGAGAAATTGTATGAAGGTAATTTACCAGAAAAGGAAATAAAGAGAGCAATTGAATTACAAAAAAAAGAATTTCCGAAAGGTATTCCAGAATGTGGTACAGACGCATTAAGATTTGGATTGTTAACATATCTTAAACAAGGAAGAAATGTAAATTTAGATATTAATCGTATTATTGGATATAGACATTTTTGTAATAAATTATGGAATGCAGTAAAATTTTTTTTAAAAACATTACCAGAAAATTATGACAATTATAATATACTAATTGATAAACCTGAATATGTAGAAAAGTTGCAATGGGAAGATAAATGGATTTTACATAAATTAAATGTGTATATAAAAAATGCAAATGACAATTTTGAATCTTACAATTTTTCAGAAGTTGCATTTGCATCTTATAATTTTTGGTTGTACGATTTATGCGATATTTATTTAGAATTAATTAAACCACGTTTAAATACAGATTGGCATGATAATGCTATAAGTGGATTAAAAGAAAAACGCGATATGAATAATATAGAGAAAAGAGAAAATGTTGAAAAAAATGATAATAATGAATCAGATAATACGAACAATATTAATGAAATAAATAAATGTGACAATTATTTAGATGGATATGGAGCTAATAAAACGTTACATGCTTGTTTAGATTATGGATTAAGACTTTTACATCCAATATCTCCATTTATTACAGAAGAATTATATCAGAAAATATCATCAGAGCCTTACAAATTTAATTCCATATCATTAGCAAATTATCCAGAGCATATTAACATATGGCATAATGAAAATATTAATTCTGAAATGAATAAATTTATGAATATTGTTAAACAATTTAGATCATTTATATCGACACTAGAAATCCCCCCAAAAACAAGATTAAATTGTTTTATTGCTGCTAAACACGAAGAAGATAAAATATTTATTGAAAAGGTAAGAACTAAAATTGAAGTTCTAGCGAAATTATCTTCATTAAGTGTTATTAATTATAATGTAGAAGATTTATCAGATGATTTAAAATTACAAGTAAAAAAATGCTTAAAAGATATTGTTTCGAATCAATTTATTATATATGTACAATCAAGTGAAGAATACCTTAAACCATTATTAAGTAGTATGTTAAATAAAAATAAAAAATTACAAGCTTCATTAGATTCCTACCTGAAAAAAATTAACGATCCAAATTATGAGCAAAAAGTACCTGAACAAGTCAGGACCATGTATAGTGAAAAAGTGGAGGAATTAAATTCCCAAATATTGTCTATATCGAATATAATATGTGAAATAAATGAGTGTTTAAAGAATTAATAGAAAATATTATATGTTAGATCATTAAAAACATATATGATATATAGGTTTATAATAGGAATCAACATGTAAATTTAAAATTATAAAATTTTGAGAAATGTGTATTAAATAAAATTAAGCGATGATTTTTCTTAAATATATACAAGCAATATATATATATATATATATATATATATGAATATTAAAAAAAAAATGAAAAATATTTCATGAAATGTTATATAAAATAATAAATTATAACATGTATATATATATATATATATTTATAATATATTTTATACGTTTTGTTGCTATCATTTTTGTGTAATTAAATATAATAAAACTTTATATTTTGTGGATGTATTATTTTTATAATAAATCATGGTAATTAATATATATATATATATATATATATATATATATATATATATATATATATATTATATACTTTCTTATGTAGTATTCATTTAATTTATTTTCTTATTCATCAAGTGCTCATCAATAAATGAAAAAATAAGTGGTATATTACACCCTTGAATTTGTTGGATTATTTCTCCATTTTTCAATATGATATAAAAGGGTCTGGAATTATTATCGTAATTTTTTAATGAAGGCGCAGTTTGTGCACATATAGAAAATAACCTGACGTTTTCTGAAAAGAATAAATTGTTTTTATAAATTTTATTTATCATTTCAAAAGTAAAAATACATGGTCCACACCATCTTGTATAAATATCTATTATATAAAGAATATCATTCTTATCACCAAATAAGTTTTTATATTCTTCTTCGTTATTTATATCCACGTAAATTTTATCGTCAGTTCTTTTCATTTTTGTTTAAAATTAGGTACTAAGTAAAAAAAAAAAAAAAATAATTATATATAATATGTGTCCACCAAACAAATATAATATGATATAATATAAAACATATATAATAATATATATGTATGTATTAAAGTATTCATACTAATTAAATCAATTCTATTATACTAAGGCAAAGATAATTGTTAAAATTCGCAGTTTGATATATATGACATTTTTTAGTAATAAAATGTTCAAAAATAAAATAAATAAAATAAAAATAATAAAAAAAAATAATACATATGTTATTATAAATGCATTCATACATATATACATACATATATATTTATATATATTAGCATTAATATTAAAAAAAAAAAAAAAAAATGAATGAATTAAAATTATATATTCAAAAAAAAAAAAAAAAAAAAAAAAAAAAAAGACACCCAAATAAAACAAGCAAAGTAAAAATTAAGTACATAAATATATAATTCATCAAAGGAAGGTTTTTCTTTCAAGAAAAGAATGTAAATAACTTCTCTTCAATAGAATAATCATCAATCTTTAATACATTATTAAAATGAAATATATCCAAATTATTTTGATCCTCTTCAATTTTTGTGTTTATTATATTATTCAGTGTAGTTCCTTGTACAAATAAATAATATAATAAATATGTATTTTTCATGACATTGTGTACAAGTGAACGTATGTGTTTCTGGTATATAATATTATTAAGGTTATCTAATTTATTTAGTTCTACTAATATATCATCAATTAAAAGTTTAAATGAAATATTTTTCATTATATTATTATTTTTTTCATTTTCATTGTGTACAGAATTGTTATATGTCTTATATAATTTATAAATTAATGGATGATTATTTTGCTTTTGTATGTATTCTTCTTTAGATATATTATTATTATTATTATTGTTATACTTATTATCATTATATACATTATAGGTTTGTTTATATATATCTATGAAATAAAAAGTTGATTTAATATAATATGATTCATTTCGTTTATATAAATAAATAAGATCTTCATAAAATGATTTATTTATAATACTATTTTTATCTAAGACTTGTTCACAAAAATATAAATCAAATAATAAGATATAATATAATTCTGTAATTTTTTTATTAAATAAGTTTTTATTTTGTGATTTGTCCATTTCTATTATATATATATCTTTAACGTTTTGTAAAAAGGTAAGATATATTTGGTATATTTTCTTTTGAAGTATTGTTTTTATAATAAATATTATAATATTTTTATATTGTTCGGTTGTCATTACATTTTCTATATATATAATAAATATATTGGAAAATATAAATATGTTTAATAAATGACAATTTATTTTATCACATAATATATGTTCCATATTATAATTTAATAACATATGTAGATAATAATACAAATTTGATTTTAAATTATCAAAATATTCTGAGCAAAAACATTTCATACACATTTTAAAAATCTTATATACTATATAAAAAAATATAGACTTAATATCATTAAGACTAAAGTTAGGTTCGTTACTCGAAATATTATTATTATTAATAATATGTCCATTTTCATTATTATCATTATTATTAAATATATTTGACATATCATTTGATTGATTATATATTTGAGTATTTTTTAAACTATCTAAGAAATGGTTAAATTTATATTTATTATTATATCTTAAAAGATTAACATAAAAAAAGAATTCTTTGTATTCCTCATCATTAAAATCATTAGAATAATTCACATGAACACCATGAGTTTCATCACTATTTATTTTTTTTATGTCATCA
>LT969563.1:2464821-2476310 GCA_900097035.1 Plasmodium blacklocki (nom. inval.)
TGATATAATAAATAATAATATAGCTATACCTAAGTAACATACAATTCTATGTAAAAATTGTTTTCTAATAATAGGATAATATACATTATAGATATCATTATTTAACCATCTATTTATTACTTTACTCATTAAATCTTTTGAAATCCTTTTATAATTTTTATTTCTATTATTATTATATTTTTCGTCTAAATTTGATTGAATTTTATTTTCTCTTTGATTTTTAATATAAATATTTTCAATATTACTTGATAGTACTATTAATGCTCTATTATATAAAGTACTTTTTAAAGAACTCCATAAATAATACTTATGTATTTCTCCTTTTATTCCATTTTTTAATTCATCTAATGGTTGTTGACATGTTATTTGTATTGCTTTTAAATTTTCATCCTTAATAAATTGAAATATTTCATCTGTTAATTTTAAAAAGTTTTTATATTCACTATTCCATGAATCTTCATTTGCACAATATATATCCATATATTTCAATTCCTCTTGACCTTTTAAATTTAAATAAATATCTTGTAATACTAATTCGTCCAATGGAAAATTAAAATTTTCTAAGAAATTTTTTTTTAAATTACTTTTATGCATATTATATAAAGCACTTGTTTTATCCCTACAATGATTATGCCATTTTTCCATAGCTTTTTGTTTTAATAATTTTATATCATTATTTAAAACATTTAAATATTCATCATTAATATCTTTTTCTTCTTTAGCAAAATCAGATAATGTTAATGTATATGTATTAATTGCTTCAGATGTCCATTTATCTAGTACTGTATAAAACATATTTTTATTTTTAAAATATTCAGTTATATTTTCTGTATTTTCAGCTAATACTTCAAAAACTTCTTTACCTTTTGATACAGCATTAGAAAAATAGGACTTTAATCTATTTTCATTTAGAGTAATATTTTTTTTTTTTAAAAAATAAAATTCTTGAAATGTATTATTAATTAAAGGATTACATATATTATCCTTATAATAAATTAAATCTAATTTATCTGAATTTTTGGATAATTTTTTTTCTAAATATTTAATTAAATTATAACTAACTGATTCAAAAAATGTCATAAGATCTTTTTGTTTTATTGGATATTGATCACTTTTCATTTTAACATCTTCAACAACAATTTGTAATGCATCTTCACATGCAATTTTACAAAATTTCCTAATATTCATTTCACCTAATTCTAACATTTCTATTTTTATCTGATCTAATCTTTCATATAAATTATTTTCAATATCTTTAATTAATTCCTTTTCTTCTTCATCATGAAAATCACTCTCAGTATATTTATACCATATATTCAAAATTTGTTCTCTTATTAATTCTTCATATTTCTTTATTTCATTTAATAAAGGTGGTAATTTATAACTATCTTTTTTCTGATGCATATCATCTTCTCCATCTTTTAAGCTATGTTGTTTTAATTGCATATTCTCATCATCATTAAATAATAAATCTGCTTCTGAGTTTTCATCACTATTTCCTGAAGTATTATTTCCTTCTTTTTGTAAAAATAAATCATCATTTTCATCATTCAAATTACTAATAAATTCAACATCTTCATTTTCCATAAATTGTAATAAATATTTTTTATATAAAAATATTAAATCATTTCTACTTATTTCTGCTCTATTAATTTTAAAATGTTTAAAAAATTGATTCACATTTGTAAATAAGTTTTGATTTGCAGATTTAACTAAAAAAGTAATAAAATCATATACATCATGACCTGACATAAAACGATTAGTTATTTGTGATCCTGATGGTTCGTCTTTATTACTATTTAAGTCATTGGGATGATTATTTGTATCATTGTTCTTATTATCTTTATTTTTTTCTTGTTTGCTTTTTTCTTGTTCCTCTCTTAATTTTTGTTCTTTTCTAATTTTATTTATAATATTATTCATTTGAACATCAGAATACATTTTTTTTGGAAATAACAATGCTCTAAGATATATTTTATATCTTAATAACAATACATCATTTTTATATTCTTCATTTAAATCGTTAATATTAGCTTTAGTAAAATCAAATTCTTTATTATGATACATATTTCTTAATAAAACACAATCTATATTTTTATATAATATATTTAATTTATAATTAGATGATGAATCATTACTATTATTATTATTATTATTATTATTTGATAAAAGACTAGAACTAGAATTCTCATTATATGTTAAATAAGCGATTTTTTGTTTTTTTGTTGTATATGCATCATGTTTATCTTTACTTTTATTAGAAATAATTTTTTTCCAATATTTAATATCTAAATCTCTTCTATCAGAATTTAATAAAATATCTAACCATAATTTACCTTTTCTCACATCAAGACGTTGACTGAAATCATGTACAACCCACATTAAATTTTTAGAAGCTATACTTTCTAATATTAAAGAATTATTTTCTAAATTATTATTAAGTGTATCTAAAATTTTATGAAAATTATTTTTTTTAATAGAAAAAGTAGAACCACTAGATCTAGTATATGCTCTTAACATAAATAAGTTAGCATCTTTTGTGATGTTTTCTATAAATTCTAAATCTTTATTGTTTATCATTTTCATAGTTAAAAATATAATATCTGTTGATATCAAATTAGTTAAAGCATATAATATTTCATCATATCTTTTATTTACATTTGGACTATTTAAACCTTGTGTATCCATTAAAATTAAATTGACTTCATCTGTATCAGATAAATTTAATTCTTCAACATTTGAAATCCAATCATCTGTTTTATATAAATTTAATAAATCTATAATTTCTTCATTATATTCATCTTTTTCATATTCATAACTTTTTATAAAATTTGTAAAGTTCTCATTAATATATTCATATATTTTTTTTAATTTCTTAACATTAATTCTTATAGGTTCAGACCATATCCATATACCATAAGTACTAGCAGTAATATCATTACCTACTTTGAAACCATTTTCAATATATTTGTTACTTTTATTAATATCAGGTATCACATGTTCATTTAATAAATTAAGTAAAAACGATTTCCCTGTATGCATATCACCTAATACTGAAACAATAGCAATAGGTTTATCTATTCTTTTAAATATTTCTAAATTTTCTTCTATTATAATTAATTCCGTATGATTTACATTTGGTTTTATAATTTGTATAGCTTTCCCTCTTCTTCTTCGATATTTCATTTTCTTTTTCTTATTATCTATTATTTTATTTATATCATCCATAGAATCAAAACAATTATCACCAGTACAATTTATTGGGACTTCGAAATGATCATTGTCATCATCTTCTCCTTCGTCTTCATCATTCTCTTCGTCTTCGTTATATGCGTCGTCTATATTATATTGATCATTATTGTAGTTACTTCTTTTCTCGCTCTTTGATTTATTCGATGAATTTTTATTAATATTATTTATATCATTTGCAGAATCTTCATTATTTCCATTTTCTAAAATGTTATCGTTACAATAATAAATACTTATTGAATATATAATTATCACAAGGAAACATAAAAAAAATAGTTTATTCATCTTTTTTTTTATTTATTCATATAAATCATATATATAAATACATACATATACTTTTTTTCTTTTATTTTTTCTCTATTTAATTCTTCTTCTTAAATATATATATATATATATATATTATAGTTTTTATGGACCGTATTTTTTATATCATATAACAATAATAATTATATAAATATATATTATAATATTTTATTCTCTATTTTTATATTCTTTTATTATTGTTGGTTTTCATTTTTTTTTTTTTTTTTTGATCTTTTAATTTGTATGAATTTTTAATGATTTTATATAAAAATACAATTGTAAAATAAAAAGAAAAAAAAAATGAATATAACATAAAAAACAGTATTTTAATTGTTATATGTATATTTATATTATATAGAGATTGATAATATTTAATCCCATATATAAATAGAAAGTATTCATATAACTTCTTTTTAATTTTTATATTATTATGTATAATAATAAATATATATTTATAACAAAAATTTACAAATTTTTCATAGAGAAATTCAAAAACGGAATTTCATATTATATATATATATATGGAAAAAAATAATATATATATTATATATATATTTATATCAAGACCATAAGTTAATATGTACTATATATATAATAATAAGGTATATATAAATATAATATAATATTATATACTTTTAAGTTTATATTCAAAATTATCCAATTTTTAATATATTTTTAAATAAATATTTTATAAATATATTTAATAATATATATATATATATATATAATATTTTTATTTTATTTATGGAGATATTTCAGTAATATAATATTATGATTAAAATAAAATAAAAAAATATTCATATATTATATTATATATATATATATATATATATATATATGTATATTATTATATATATTAGCTCTTTATTTTTAAATTTTCTGTGACGGGATAGGAAAAAAAAATATATATAATATTACATATAAGGTGGCAGCTTCATACTTATTATTTTTTATTATAAAATGTGTTTATTTATTTATTTATAATAAACTCATATTAAATATTAATTTGTTTGTTTTTTTTTTTTTTTTTTTTTTTTTTTTCTTCTTGTATTTTCAAAAAGGTGTAAATTATATATATATATATGAACATAATATAATATTATATAAAATTTAATATGGGATTTTATTATTTTTTTTTTAAAAAAACACATAAAATAAAGAAAGGATGAATTAATATTATTCAAACGTCTTTTTATCATTTTATAATCATTATTGAATAATTGTTTTTTTCTTATTTCCTTATCTGTTTTAAATATAAAAACATATATTGTCTAAATGTGTTATATATATATAAAAAAATAAAATTTACATAAATAAAATAAAGAGTTTAAAAATAATTGAATTTTATAAGTCTCCATTATTTTTTCATTTTTTTTCAAACACTTATATATATATATATATATATATAGGAAAAAAATTTCGTTCATATTATACGGAATATACAACATATATTTTTTTTTTTTTTAATTTATACACATTTATATAAAAAAAGACAAAGATATATACGATAATAAAACAGTTAAAACATAAGAATATGCCGAAAAAGTAACTATGTCAAAATATATAAATAAGAACAATTCTACTTTTTTTTTTGTTTTTATTTTTTTTCTATTTTATTATACGACAAATTTAAAATTAATGTGTATTAAAAGAATTAAAAAAAGAAAAAACAAATTTAAAATTTTGAAACAAATAAATATAAAGCATGGAAATATAAATATATATATATATATATATATATATATATATATGTATACTTTAAAAAATTAAAAAAAAGCAAACATAAGGCAAACATAAAACAAGGAAAAGAATATTTCGTTTTTGATTTAACAAATGTAATGAGAACCATAAAAAAAAATAATAATAAAATAAAAAATTTAATTAAAAAAATATATGATATATTTCAAAAAGAATAAAACTATTATAAAATGGACAAAAAATTAAAAAAATAATAATATGATAAATATATATATATATATATATATATATAATATGTTTTAATTTATTATTATTTTTTTTATCATATGACCGGGTTAGTTTTACATATTTTTACTGTTCATATATTATTTTGTTATAAGTAATCATCTTTATATTTTAAGATATATCAATGTAATTTAAAATTTATGCATCTTCCTTATAATCTCTATTGTTGCACTTCATCATCTCCCTCTTCTAATGTTTTTTCACTGAAGGATATATCATTTTGTGGTTTAGGTTCATCGTTTTTATTATTATAATAATTCACATAATTATAATTACAACCTATTTCATTATTACCATCCATATAGGATGTAGTATAATCAACATAATTATTCTTCTCTCCAAAATTAATATCATTCATTATAGATGTATTATGTTTATATTCCATAGATTTTACATCTAAATAATCTACATTTAAAAATGAATTATTATGATAATATTTCGATGACATTTTTCTTGTGACAATATATTCATTGGAAATATCTAAAAGATTATCATTTTCAGTGGATAATAATATATCTGATGCACATTTATTATAATCTTTATTTTTTGGCTTATTTCTTTTCTTTTTTAATAATTGACTTTGTAAATAATCATTTACATAGTTACTATAATATTCTTCATAGTTAAGTCCTTTATCTATACTTGCTATTGTATTGTTTCTATTAGATGTTTGCAATATAAATGTATTATTATTTGGATCATATGTATATAAATAATTATAATATGTATTACATATATCATATATATTATTATTTTCCATTGTTTTATTATTTTTAAGACATAAACGTTTAATATAAAATCTTGATTTTACATTATTTAATGCATTATTAAGATATTCATTATGTTTGAGTGATTGTTCATAACTTATAGCAAAATGATATACATTATTTACAAAACTGTTGTAATGATTTTGTATATTAAAATATACACATTCATTTTTTCTTAACTGTTCATATTGTAATATGTATGTTGGAAGACTTTCATTCTTACTACTTATCAATTCGGTATGTGTTACATAATCTGGTAATTGTATTAATTCATATATATGTGGTTTTTTAAATGTTAATGTATTAGAATTTTTTTTCCTACTTATTCGCTTTTTAAATATATGTTGTCTTCTATTATTATTTGTTTTATTTGATCGCGTTCCTAAGTAAACACTTTTCATAACCTCCTCAGCTTTTTCATTCTCTTTTAATTTTTTATATTGTCTAGTAATAATTTTGTTAACACTGTTTTCAGTTGAATTAGTGCTTAATATGCTACTAGCTCTTTTTCTTCTTAAATATAAACGTTCGCTTCTTTTTGGTTCGCGTTCTTCTAATTTTTCTTCATCTTCAATTGAACTTAATGTATTTTTTAGATCCGTGGACTCTTTCATTTTATTACAATTAACTTGACCAAAGGTATAATTCTCATTAATGTCATTTTCGATTTTACAAATAACATCATCATAATTTTTATCATTATCATTTTTATCATCATCCTTTTTATCATCATCCTTTTTATCATCATCCTTTTTATCATCATCATTTTTATGTTCACAATTTTCCTTTTTTACATATGTACATTTTTTCTCATCCTTCTTTTCGAGTATTTCTTTTTCTTCCTCTTGTTCTATATGTTCTTCATAATGAAATTTTTCATCTACATCTTCTTCTTCATCATCTTCTTCCTCATCATTATAATTCTCATCTTCATCCTCATCTTCTTCCTCATCATTATCATCCTCACCTTCATCCTCACCTTCATCCTCATCTTCATCCTCATCTTCATCCTCATTCTCATCCTCATTCTCATTCTCATCCTCGCTTTCCTGTTCTTCTTCATCTTCATCATATTTATTCCCTTCAATTTCATGTCGATCGTCTTTGTTATCTTCATTATATTCAATATCTTGATTATTTTCATTGTGTTCATTTTCTTCATATTCGTCTTCATCTCCCTCAATATATTCATCATAATTAAAATCAGAATAGTCATCAGAATTCTTTGAATATGCATCATCCTCATATAATTTATCTTCTCCTCCAATGTTCCATCTTTTTGTCTTTCTTCTTGAACGTGGTTTTCCTATAATTTTCATTCCAAAATCATATGCACATTTTTTTTTAAAATCACGTTTAAATATATCGGTATCATAAACTCTTCTCTGATAATATTCAAACTTTTTCATATCTAAAGCTTTATATATTTTTGATATCATTAAATTGTAGGCATTCCATTCACTAAATGTTATAAAATTTTCATTTTCATGATCATTTTTATAATATTTTTTTATAATATCCTTTTTCATTTTTAAACTTGTTAATAATTTTTGACTAACATTTAAATCAACATTTTCCCATACGTTTGTATAAATATTAAAATAATATATATCATCATTACATTTTTGTATATCATTATCTACATTTACATTTTGTTCTTTACCTATGTCATCATTTTTCTTGTTATCTGTTATATCTTCCTCTTTTTCGGTATCTAACATTTTTATATTATTATTTATATTTTGCTCATAATGTACAGGAGAAATATTATTATTTGTACTTTTATATATTAATAAGTTTTGTTTCATTTCATTATTTTGCATATTATCCATATCTTCATTCCACATATTATTCCTTATATTAGTAATTTTCTCATAAATATATTTAAAAGTTTCATTATACTCCTCTTCATTATTTTTTATATTCACTTCAAATTCGAATGCTCCTAAAGGTTCTGTTGATATATTATGAATATCATTCTTTTGATTATTTTTATGATCCTCTATATTTGATTTAATTTCTTCATTCTTATCATTATTAATGTTGTCATTACGTTGATCTATTTTGATGTCAGTCTTAATCATTTTGTTTTTATTTTCGAACACTATATTTAATAACTTGTTTGCATTTTCACTATCAAATGAATAATCACTATTATATTCTTTATTGTGATCAATAAATTTTTTTTGATCATGTTCGTTTTTTCTATTAATTGAATGTAACATATTTGATGATATGTCATTTTTTTTTATAAGTTCATAATTCTTATTCATATTAATTTTCAAAACATGATCATCATGAATTATATTACACTTTTTATAATTTTTATTTATGTTAAATTTATTGATATTATTTGATATTTCTTTTTCATTTTGTAGATGAGAATTATATTTATCATTTTCTCTGATTTTATCAAAACGATTTGTTTTATATATATTGTAATTATTATTTGCATTAGAGTTAATGATATAATCATCTTGATAACCATAACCATAATCATTAACATAACCATCAATATCATCACTATCATCCTTTAAATATGATTCAAATGATACATCTTCATCATTTTGTATATTATATAATAAATTTTGATCTATATTCAAATTTACATAATTATTACTTTGAGATTGTAAAATATTACACATAATTTTTTTTAGCCTTTTCATTTCTTTTATGGCTTTCTTAAAATAGTTCATTTCTTCTTTCATATAATATTTATTGATATTTTTTATTTCTTTGATATTCTTTTCTATTTTATCATCTATCAAATGATTATGATATGATAATGGAAAACTATTTTTGTTTTTATCATTCAATTTTTTATGATGGTTTAATATAAATTCGTTAAAATGTTCATTATGGTTAGTGCTATATAGATTATTATCAAAATTGTCCATATTATTAATATTATTATAAATATTATTATTATTATAAATATTAATATTATTATAAATATTATTATTATTATAAGTATTATTATTATTATAAATATTAATATTATTATAAATATTATTATTATTATAAATATTATTATTGTGTTCATAATAAAAATTATTATAAGTACTTTGGATATAATTTTCTGTTTTATTTTTATCTTTATTCTTACTTTTATTTTTATTGTCAATTTCATTTTTTGTTTCATTTTTTATTTTATATATATTTTTATTTTCACATATATTTTTATTTATATCAGAATTGTAGTAATTTTTGTGCTTTATCACATTTTGATTTATATATATATTATAAGCATTATATGATTCATTCATGTTATAATTATTATATAAATATTTTGCTTCTTTATATTGAAAAAATATTTTCTTTTTATAAAATATAGATAACTGGTTGTAGCATAAGGATTTATTGATACTTAAAATATTAAGCATTTTATCACGATCTTCATAATTGTCTATAAAAAATTTGTCATACATATCATCAAATAAAGAAAATAAATTAATTTTTAATGAATTATATGAAGAATAAGAATTATTATATACACCAGATTTATAAATGTCATATTTACATTTCTCTGAATATATATTATCTTTTAATGTATCATTTTCTTTATATTTATAAATGAAATCATTTTTATTATAAAAATCATTATTATTATAAAATTGATTTTGATAATACACTTTTTGAATTAATAATTCTTTAATATAATTCTGATTGAAATTATTTAAATTAATCATGAATTCATTTTTTTCATTTTTCTTCCTTTTTGATATCTTCATATCATCATTTAGATAATTTTCTAATATATCATTTTCTCCTTCTTTTTTTATATTATTACATTTATTATATTCCATATTATGTATATTTAATGTATTTGTAATATTATTATTTGATAATATATTATCAAATTTGTATAAATATGTAATTTTAAAATAATCATAATAATTACTACTTTTTTTGTTATCTATATGAACATTAAAAATGTGTGCATATTTATCCTCATTTTTTATTTGAAATTTTTCAAAGATATCCATACATTTCTCCATTTTATTGTTATTAAATTTTATATTTTTATTAATTAAATCATTATTATTTTTTTTTAAAAAATCTATATTAGAAAAATTGTTCTTTCGTATATCAACATTATTTATAATTTTATCCTTATTAAAATCAGATATTGATAATTTATTCATATTATCATAATTATATCCTATCTTTTTATTATTACGTTCATTAAATAAATTAATTTCTTTAGCCTTGTTTAACATACTTTCTCTCTGTATACTTTTAACAAGGTTTAATGTTTGTTCTGGTGATATATCTATATTTTGTCTATCCTTATTAAATAATTTATTATATATATTCATGGGATATTTTAAATTATTTCTAAGTTCCTTATGTTTAATCATATTTCCTGCACAAGTATTTTCTAATTTATTTTTATCAACATTATTCTCATCACATATGATGGGTAATGTATTATTATCATTATTATAAGTTGAGCATAAAAGATTCTTTGAATCAGATAACATTAATATTTTGTCATTTTTTTTATGAGTACCATAAGTTTTATTTGATATATCTTCAAAAGTTTCATTTCTTTTTCCATATCTAATATTATCATTATTATTATTATTATTCAAATAATTTTTAGTAATCGAATTGGTAATATTTTTTATATTTTTATGAAAACATTTATTATATGACATACTAATGCTATTATCATAATTATTTGAATGTTTTTCATATAAAATATCATTAACTGAGAAATTATTTTCTTCATTATTATTACAACTTTTTTCTCTCTTATTTTTCATAATATTTTCTAATATATAATGATTACTATCACTACATGATTGTTTAATGGGATATATATTTTTTGCATTTGAATATTTCTCTTTTGTTTTATTATTTTTATAACTTATCAT
This sequence comes from Plasmodium blacklocki (nom. inval.), assembly GCA_900097035.1. Lineage (NCBI taxonomy): Eukaryota > Apicomplexa > Aconoidasida > Haemosporida > Plasmodiidae > Plasmodium > Plasmodium blacklocki (nom. inval.). The sequence goes on from LT969563.1 coordinate 2,476,004, forward strand.
TTTATCACGCGGTATCTTAATACAACTGGTACTATTACTATCATAATTATTATAATCATATATATTATTAGAACCATATGACATATTATTATTATTATTATTATTATTATCAATATTGCCATATACAGTATCATCAGCATTTTCAACAACATTATCATCCATATCTTTAATACTATTATTAAATGAAAAGAACGATTCATTACTAGAAGAATTATTATTATTCATATTTGATTTTTCCCTTATCATATTCTTTAAAATTGCTCTTACTATATGCCCTTCATCATATTTGTAATTTATCATATTATTT
>LT969563.1:2488581-2526081 GCA_900097035.1 Plasmodium blacklocki (nom. inval.)
TATATATATGTTGGATCGTTTTTTCTTTAATTTATACATGTAGACATCTACCTAATTTTCTGAGTTATTGTAGATCTAGCAAATGACGGAATAAATTTTTTTTTTTCTTCTTCATTTGTGTAGATGCATTCATATTGTGCCTTATCTTCATTGAAATATTGATATAATTGAATAAAGAGTTTAACAATTTCATCTAACAGAAATAAAAAGAAAAACGTAAGAATGGTTTATATTTTAAGGTTTTAAATATAACACAAAATAAAAAATATACGATAACATAAAATACATATGTATATATATATATATATATATTATTTTTATTTTACCCTTTTCAGAATTAATTATGGCTGTTTCGTCATAGTGTACATTCAAATGTGTTAATACTTTTTTTATGATAATCCAATTTTTTCTTTTTATATCTTTACTGAAACCATTTTCTAAACTATTCATATGAATGCTCTTAGAAAAAATACAATGAGAATAGAAAATAAATTAACTATTATATCTTTTATATCTTTTTTAATGTATTTATATATATAGACAATAAAAATAATATATAATATACCTGGGGCATATATATATTCAATATTTCAGCAATAATTATACCATTACTAGCACTTTTAATATTTCTAAGGGAATAGGATATATTTAAATGATGCAACCATTTAATAACTTCCCTTGGTACTATAACAAGCGAAAAGAAAAAATAAAAAGGTGTACAATATGTATACGTATATATAATATTATGTAATTATTTAAAAGAAAAAATATATATATTTGAATATATATATTTACATTCCATTATTTTCTTTTGATAAATTGTAAACAATATTTTCCCCAATAATTATATGTAGAATAATTAAAATATATGGAAATTTTATTTTAACTATTCTTTTTATGTGTAATATATTTTTATATATTTTGTATTATAAGTTGCATATAATAAAATATAAATAAGTTATTATAACATATATATATATATATATATATATATATATATATATAATATAATATAAATATTTATAATATATATGTGATCAGATAATTGTAATAATATATAAATATATGAATATATGAATATATAAATATGAATTAAAAATGTTTGTCTAAACATATATTCATATTACTAACTAAATAATCAAATACATTATATAATAAAAATAATATATATATTATAACTTTAATTATTTTCTTTCATATATTTTACTGTAAAAATAAATATATGATATTATCAAAATTTTTTGTCTTCTGTATATTACACATAAATGGTAAAGTCATAATATTAAAAGAAATTTATGAGAATAAGCATAAATGGATTCTTTATGTATATTTTGAATAGTTATTTATTTGTATTATTTATAAAAGGAATATACACATATGTATATATATATATATATATATATATATATATATATATATATATATATATATATATATATTACATATTTCTTTTAAAGTTCAAAAAAAAAAAAAAAAATATAACTCATCTTTTTATTCTTTTATATTCTAGCATATATATGAGCAAATATTATAATACACCATCTATTAATAGTATAGAAAGTATATAAAATATAATAATTAGATTATATAATAATAATAATTAATAGAGTACTGAATATATAAAGATATTTTATATATTCATAAATTTTTGAAGTTATAAACTGATAAGTAAAAAAAAAAAAATATAATAAAAATTATTATATGACTGAAAGTAGAACATATATTTATAGTATATTGATTTAGAAAATATTAGATATTATTTATTATTTATTAATTCTTATGTTTATTTACTTTTTCGTGCAAGTATGTGTATTTTGTGTAGTCATGATAAGAAAGGAGGAGTTGAAAATACTGCTATAGGAACGTGGTCTAAAGGTATAAGTTTAATAATATGTTCGTCGTTATTTTTATTGCACTTTGTAAATGATGATGAATTAACCCTGTTAAACAAAAAAATAGCAGATGGTGAATATAAAATGATTTATTATTTGAGTATATATAATTTAATTGGTGCTTTTTGTTTAATATTATTTTCTTTACTTGGTCATTTTGTATATAAATCTTGCTTACGTCCTATATATTTGGGATCATTTATAGTGTCTTTATTTTTAATATCATCTGGTGTATATACAACATCAATTAGTAAAAATATATCATTAAAAATTATTGGTATAATGGATGCTTTAAAATATCATCCTGATTATATGTTATTAAATAAAATAAACAAATTGGATGGTCTTGACCTAAATGAATTATCATCTGATAGTCCAATAGTAGTAATAAAATCTCAGAAACCTCCAGAATTAAGAGATACTTCGTTTTTTGATGCAACGAAAGTATTAGAAATGATAAAAGATAGACAATCTTTCCTTGAAACAAAAAAAGAAATATTATACAAAAGTTTATCAAGAGAAGATTTGATGAAAATGTTTAAGGATATAAAAGTTTCTGATCAAAGTATACATAAAGATTTGGTACAAAATACTCTTTTAGATTTATATGAGAAAATAAAAAATATACGTCTTAATTTTGACATATATGATAAATTTTATAAATTTATGGAAACTAATTCATCTGCTTTTATAACCAACTCTGAAAAAATAAAAAATTTCACAGACCAATTTCAAAAAATATTTAATCAATATAATAAATCACTTTTTAACACTTTAAAATATGAATTAATAAAACATGATGATGAAATTCTTAAAATATATTTAGATTCAATAGAAAAAATTAAAAAAGTAAAGGATACCAATAAAAATGCAAAATTAAATAAATATATAGATGATTTAAAAGAAAGAAATATTCTTATTCTATCATCAGTTTTATTATTGATGTCTTTTATATATATCCATAAGGGTGCAACATTAACTACCAAGAGTTCGATGTCAATATCTTTAATGTAATGGAGAAAAAAAATATATATAGATGTATAAATGTATATGTGTATGTATGCATATGCTTCCCAATAATTATAATATATATTTCTACATTTAATGAATCATGTATATACACATATAACATATCATGATATATATAATTTCTCTTTTTAGGTATGCTCCTTCTATGTCTTATTTGATTACCTTAGCGTGTATTTTCGTTTGCAGTGGTATTTTCTTTTTTTCCATTATTGGTTTAGTGTTATATATATTTAGTCTAATATTAATATTTTTTTTGATATTCTCACAATGCTTTTGTAAAAGGCTTTTTAAACTGTTTATGGGATTTATATACACATTTTTATTTTTGTTTTCAATATTAATTGCATATATATTAATTGAAGATTTTAATGAAGGCTCCAAAGTATATAATGAGTACAAAAAGAATGATTACAATGACTTTTATTGGGTCTTATTAAACAAAAGAACTTATGAATATTTCAAAAGTTTTGTTTTGTTTTCATATGGACAAATGTTCTTAGTATGTATAGCTTTGTGTGCTTTTATGATTATATATTCTTTATATTGTATATTTTATACATTTCGTTCTATTTGTACTTCAACAGAGCAATTATCTAGTTCTGTTTAGCCTCAAATATAATAAATGATTATATATATATATATATATTTATTTATTTATATTAATACATGAAATAATAATTCCTTTTTGTTAAATTATGAATATATCAATATTATATACATTCATTTATTTATGATGAAACATTTTCACTCTATAATTCATACATAACATCATATTCATCATGTTATATATACATGCATTTATTTATATATACATATATATATATATATATATTTATTTATTTATTTATTTATTCATTTTGTTTTTCTCTTAATATAATTTTATGATTTTCGATATTTTAACAAAAAGTTTATATTTCTTCATATTTTTAATTAATTATTAATATGATTTGTACTTTTTTATTTTATATGAATTATTTTCTTATTTGATTTTTTGTCTTTATTTTTATACTAGTAAATAAATTTTTACATTCTCTTACAACAGAATTTTATAAAAACAAAATGAACAATATCAACATTATCATTTAAATATTATTTTGAAAAATAAGCATTATAAATCAAATATGCAAATTATACATATGTAAATAAATAAATATATATATATATATATATATATATTTATTTATTTATTTATTTATTTATTATGAAAATATAATTATAAAATAATAACAAAAGTACCTTTTAAATATTTATTAATGCTGTTCTATATTTTTTCTTTTTATATATTACCTTACAAATGTTCGTAAAAGTGAATATTTAAATTTATAATAAAATTTTTAATTTTATTCAGTTATTTATGTGTATTAAAAATTCCTTTCTTTTTTTTTTTTTTTTTTTTTTTTTCTTAAAGAATATTAATGTTATTTGCTCATAAGAAGCACACACAAAAAAAAAAAAAAAAAAAAAAAAAAAAAAAAAGGAACTATAAAAAAAAGTATATATATATATATATATATATATGAATAAAATTTCCTCTTTTTTACTATTGAGGTTATATGGTTCAATGGATATATAATGAAGGTATTTATATAAGTAGTATTAATTAAAACATATAGAACATAAAAAAAATATAAAAAATAGAAATAATATGAAAAATATAAAAAAAATATTAAATATATAAAAAATGGAAAAGAAATATTTTCTTTGAACAAATATATAAAATAATTCTTATTTCAAATAAATAAATAAATCTATATATATCACTATATATATATATATATATATATTATTTCCTTCGAGTTCAATTTTTTTTTTTAGGTTAGTTGATTATTCTTCGACGTTGTATATCTATAAATATTTAATTTTTCCAAAATCAATTCTTCTAGTTGCATATATAGTCCAGAAGAATCTTTGCCATACTGTCATTAGAACCATAGCTACAAATGCTCCACTAATTAATTTAAGACCAGTTAATTTTCTTTCATCATGAGAAGGTTCAGCAGCCCAACATAAGAAATTTACAACATCTTTAGCCATTTGAGAAACATTGCAAGGAGTACCATCTTCATATTCAATCATATCATCTTGAAGTGGTGGAGGCATAGAAATTGATCCACCTTCAAAATAAGTATTATAATATAAACCATTTCTTAATTCTACTCCTTCTGGTGGATCACGATAACATGTTAATAATGAGAATATATAATCTGGCCCATTATGTCTAGCTGTTGTAATACTTGATAAGTCAGGTGGAGATGCACCACCATTTGCATATCTTGCTGCTTCCTCATTTGGATATGGTTTTGGAAATGAATCAGTTAAAATTCCTGGTCTTGTAAACATTTCTCCTGTTTCATCTGGACCATCCAAAATATCATAGGAAGCTGCTATCTGTTTAACTCTATTTTCTGGATATACTTCATTTACTAAACTACGAAATTGTAATTGTTCCATAGAATGACATGTAGCACATATCTGTCTATATACCTCATATCCTCTTCTTACACTAGGTATATCATGTGAATGAAACATCGATTTAAACCAAAACGGATAATGTGGTGTATGTGGTGGTTCAGAATCCATACACCATGCTACTGGTCTTGATTGTATAGTATTATGTACTATTGTAAATCCTAATGCAAATAATATATAATACTTTAAATTTAAATATTTATATTTTTTTCTTTCTTCATTTTCTTCTTCCGTATATGGATCAAAGTGATTTTTTAATCTATCTTGACTCTTTTTATCTGGTAAATAAAAATCACATCCTTCTTCTAATGTACCCCTACATATCTGTCTTTTGTAATCTGTGTGTGTATTTTTAAAATTGTCGTTTGGTTTAAATTTGTCTAATATATAATAATTCAAAATTTTTATTCGGTTGTTTTTTATTTTTCCCTTAAACATATTTTTCTCAAAGCTTTTATTCCACGATTTAATTAAATACAACCGAAACTACACAGTGGAAGGACAAAAAAAAAAAAAAAATATATATATATATACATATATATATATATGCATATATATATGTCTGCATATATGTTACAAAATTTATATTGATATAAACATATTTAAACACAAAAAAAAAAAAAAAAAAAAAAAAAAAAAAAAAAAAAAATTGATAATATATATATATATATATGTATTTTTTTTTAGTTATATATTTACATGATATGGAAGTTTTAGCCATATTTTATCTTTGTATCCTGGAAATAAATTATTCATAGCTCCCCCGCCAGCCATTTTTTATTTTAACTTCTTTTTCCTTATAAAAACGGTCCTAAATATTCTTATAATAAGTAAAAAAAAAGAAAAGAAAAAAAAAAGGGGAAATTACAAAGCAATTAAATGTATCATTTAATAATTTTTTATATATAAAATAAGCTATAAAAAAAAAAAAAAATGATCAATATATGAAAATATATGAATATATATATATATATATATATATATATATATATATTATAATATATATGTTTACAGAATTCTACACATTAATTAATATATCATCTTTTATTCTTATATATTTTAAAATATTTTTTTTTTTTTTTTTTTTTAAATATATTCATCCTTTTTTGTATTTCTTATTCATTTTATATCTAATTAAAATCTCGTTTCATATATTATTAATATGAAAGAAAGGTTGTTAACATAAAAAAAAAAAAAAAAAAAAAAATTATAATATATAATATAATGTATACATACATATAATATCTTTGTATTATATTATTTATTAAAATAATATAAAAAAACAAAAAAAAAAAAAAAAAAAAAAAGGGAAAATTATAATATATTTAAAATACCAATGAAAAGGAAAATGTAAAAGCAATTATTTTATATAATAAATAAAGAAAATACACTTTATTTTCTTATGTGTTTCTTATTTCATATATATTATATGAAATATGTAAATTTTTAAATGCCTAAAAAAATATGGCGAATAACAAAAAAAAAAGAAAAAAAAGAAGAAAAACAAACAGAGTCAAAATATGACTTAAAAGAAACTTTATATAAAAATATGTAATATTGTATATTATATTTACATATAATGATTATTAAAAATTTACTTGTTTATTACTTTTTTTTTTTTTTTTTTTTTACTTTTGTGTAATGAATTATAAAAAAAGACTATGAAAAAATGGAAAAGGAAAATATTAAAGGTAATATAATATACACATATAATATTAAATATAAAATGATATGCATTTCATTATATGTATTTTTTTTTTTTTTTTCTTGTTTTTTATTTTTAAATATATAATATTAACAATTTATAAATTGTTTTATTACCATGAAAAAAAAAAAAAAGGAAAAACATAAATAAAATAAATAAAAAACATATGGAAGAATTTTTTTAATACAATATTAAATATAAATAGATATATTTTATTATATGTGTATATATTATTTTATTTTAATTTTTTTTTTACATTTAACTGAAACGAAAAATGTATTTTGTAGCATTTTTTTCTTTATGTTTTCTTAAATGTAATAAGATCATAACAAATTATATGATAAGGTATACACACATATATATATATATATATATTTATTTATTTATTTATTTATTTATTCATAATACATATGGAATCATATTTAATGAGAAGAAAAAATAAGAAAAAAATAAAAATTATATTATAAAAAATATATATTTTTGTGTATTATATATATTTATATGTATATATTTCTATAGACAAATAAAACTATGTTATTAAAAAAAGAAATTCATAAGATGTTCTTTTCTTTTATTTTATTGTTATGAATAAATATATGATGTCAAATATATTCATTTAAGAAACACTTTAATTAATATATAAATTATATGTAAAATGAAATGTGTCTAAATTTTGTGTATTATATATGTTTTTATATATTATAAATAAGGAATTACATGTTTTCTTATTTTTATTAATTTAATATATATATATATATATATATATATTGGAAACATTAATTAATTTATTATAAAGATAAACATATTTGGATTTTTCTATTAATCATTAATAATAAAATAAAAAGAAAACAAAAAAATCGAAAATATGAAGTCACACCTTATACGTATAAATAAAATTAGGAAACTTAAATATTTTTGTGGAAGAATAATTTTATACATATATATTATATATTTATTATGGTTAAAAAAAAAAAAAAAAAAAAAAAATCTTATTTATTGAATATTTAATTTCAAGGTCATTTTTATAATACCTTACTTTTTGTACTTTATAAAAACAGAAAAATTCATTATTACAATTACAATCATATTATAAACTTTTTACAACAAATATTATAAAATCCATTGGTTAACATTATACACATATATAAAAGCATTATATACAATAAATTACACCAATAATAAATCCAAAAAATCGTAATATATCACTATATTTATTTGCTTTTTTATATGTGTTTTATATAACTATACATAAGTTATAAACAACATGGGTGTGATAATTAAAATCGTGTCATTTTGAACATATACAAAATAATATATTAAAAACCTTTAAAATGTTGAAAAATGAAAGAAAAATAAAAAAAATTCATTCATTTAATATATCTCTATATAATATATATGTGTTTTTTTTTTTTAACACATATGCCTATATATAATAAAATTTTTTTTTTTTTTTTTTTCAATTTTTAATAAATATCCTGTTTATAATATATTATATATATATATATATTATACATATATATTATATATATAATATATTTTATTTGATAATATGTTTAAAAAATATGTATAAAATTATCTTATCATTTTTTTATGTATTTTATAATATAAATATATAAAATATACTAACATGCAATATGTGAAGGGGGTTGGTTTATATATCTATTATATCCAAAGGCAGTATTTCATTTTTGAACTAACAACTTTTATAAGCAAAAAAAGGGAAGAAAGAAAAGGAAAATGAAGAAATAATTAAAAATATATATATCATAAAATATATTATAATAAATATTTATTTTTTCAAAATATTATTATATATATAATATATTAACTTTATAACTCATTTATATAAATCAGCAATAATTATATTATAATATTGGCTTTATATTATTTTTTTTTTTATATTAAATATATATATATATATATATATATATATATATTTATTTATATGTTAATTTTCACTCTATTTAATTTTAAAAACTGATAATGTGGTCACGATAGTCATTTCAACCAATAATTTATTTTAATATATATATATGTATATATATATAATAAGAAATAATATAAAAAAACATAATGAGAATACAAATATTTCTAGTAAATATTATGATAAATAACAATTGAAAAAAATTAAAATATATTATAAATTATACATAAGATTATATATTATTTATACATATTATATCTTTTATGTGAATACTTATGTTCGCACACATGCAAATTAAAAAAAAAAAAAAAAAAAAATACAAAATAAGAAGGAAACGCTTATAAATAAAAACTAGTAATGAATAATATATATATAATATATATATATATATATATATATAATATTTATTTATAATTATATTATATTATTATTATTATATTATAAATTAAAGTGTATATTTTTAAATATTATTATATAAAAATACCATGTGCTCATAGCATAAAAAAACATATTTATAGGTTACTAAATTTTTTTTTTTTTTTTTTTTTTGCTTTTATTTTAGTAGATTCTACTTACTTTTTTTTGCGCTTATTTAAAATTGGCCCCATCTTGAAATTTTAAAAAAATACTTATAATAAAATTATATATGTATAATAAATAGAATTCCTATATGAATTATATTTATTTAAATTTTTTTTTTTAAACTTGATAGAAATTATATTTCGATAAAAAAAAAAAAAAATAATATATTATATATATATAATATATATTATAAATATATTTATATTATATAAAAATATTATACTTTAAGAATATTCATCTTAAAATTTTTATATTAAATAAATATAATAAAAATTATTTTTTTTCACATTTTATAATATATAAAAACTTAAAATTAAAATAAAAATTAAATTTTCTTTAATTTTAAAGAATATTATATATAAAAACATATTTTATTTCTTGGGCTTCTTAATTCTTTTCTTATTATATTTAATATTTTAACAAAAATGGCAGTAACAAAACTTGGAATTAATGGATTTGGCCGTATCGGACGTTTAGTATTTAGAGCAGCCTTTGGAAGGAATGATATCGTAAGTTTTAAATATATATATATATATATATATATATATGTAATATATTATATATATATTATGTTTATAAAAATTGAGTAAATATATTCATGCTTCATCATGTAAATATGCTTAAGTAATATTGTTAATAAATAAATAAATATATAATATATATATATATATATATATATATATATATATATACCTGTACAGTTATATATATAATTGATATATTACCTTTTTGAGTTGACATAGTGAATATATTATTTTCCATTGATAAAATTAATATATGATAACTCATTTATTTACATAATTATCTATCCATATATATATATATATATATATATTTTTTCTTTTCCTTCTTTTTTCGTATATTTAGGAAGTAGTTGCTATTAACGACCCATTTATGGATCTTAACCACTTATGCTATCTCTTAAAATATGATTCAGTACATGGTAAATTTCCATGTGATGTAACCCATGCTGATGGATTTTTATTAATAGGAAACAAGAAAGTTAATGTTTTTGCTGAAAAGGATCCATCTCAAATTCCTTGGGGAAAATGCCAAGTAGATGTTGTTTGTGAATCAACTGGTGTATTTTTAACCAAAGAATTAGCTAGCAGTCACCTTAAGGGAGGAGCCAAGAAAGTTATTATGTCCGCCCCACCAAAGGATGACACTCCAATTTATGTTATGGGTATTAACCACCACCAATATGATACTAAACAACTCATTGTTTCCAATGCATCATGTACCACGAACTGCTTAGCTCCATTAGCTAAAGTAATTAATGATAATTTTGGAATTGTTGAAGGTTTAATGACTACCGTTCATGCATCCACAGCTAACCAATTAGTTGTTGATGGTCCATCAAAGGGTGGTAAGGACTGGAGAGCAGGTAGATGTGCATTAACCAACATCATTCCAGCATCCACTGGTGCAGCTAAAGCTGTAGGTAAAGTTTTACCTGAACTTAATGGAAAATTAACAGGTGTAGCTTTCAGAGTACCAATTGGAACTGTATCAGTTGTTGATTTAGTTTGCAGATTACAAAAACCAGCAAAATATGAAGAAGTTGCTTTAGCAATTAAAAAAGCTGCTGAAGGTCCACTTAAAGGAATCTTAGGATACACTGAAGATGAAGTTGTTTCTCAAGATTTCGTTCATGATAACAGATCATCAATCTTTGATATGAAAGCTGGTTTAGCCTTGAACGACAATTTCTTCAAATTAGTTTCATGGTACGATAATGAATGGGGATACTCAAACCGTGTTCTTGATTTAGCCGTACACATTACTAACAACTAAGTTATTTAAACATGAAGTATTATATATATATATATATATATATATTATATGTATTTTATGAAAATTAAATTACATGTTCTATTAAATAGACATTATTTTTATATATCTATTTTTATACGCATATAATATTATACATTTTCATAATTTATATATTAAAAAAAAAAAAAAAAATTATCGTAATTATATATATATATATATATAAACATATGTGCAACCTTAATCGACGATTGTAATTATCATTCATATACATTAATTTCATTTAAAGTTTATTCTACATTATTAAACGAAGGGTTATATTTAATGTCTCTTTCTTTTTCTATTATCACGAAATATTTGAATGTTACTTTATTTACATATAATTATTTTAACCCATGTAATGAACATGTACATAATAATTTATAATTTTTTCACTCCCACGACAAAACTGAAGTATATACTGTAAGTACCTTCATAAGAATCAAAATAATAGAGAAAGAAAAGTCAAGAAATATAATTAAATAAGAATGTAAAAAAAAAGAATGTTTATAACATTTATGATATAATCAATAAATAGAATATATATAAATAAATAAATAAATATATGTATATATATATATATATATATATATTAATTATTTTAATAACCTTAGTGATTATATTAGAGTTTTAAAAAAAAAAAAAAAAAAAAAATTTACATAAATATATATATATATATATAAAATAATATTATATAATATTATATAATAAATACATAGACTCAAGATAGGAAAATAATTTTTTCTATCTTGTTTAAAAATGAGAATTTAAAATACTTTGGATGTACACGCGTAGTGGCAACAAATTTAATTTTATTAGAATCATTTATATATATACTTAAATAATGTATAAACAAATTATATATATTTTTATATACATCTTGATTTTGATCCTCAAGATCTTCAAATTTATAATAGTTATTTTTCTCTAAAAACAAATCAATATTATCAAAAATGATTACAGATGGTTGATTTTTATAAGCAACATAAAAAATATTTTTAATATATTTACTATTTTCACCTATAGTTTTATTAACTAAAAGATGATTTTCAAATGTAATAATACATACATTTTTAAATTTATAATAGATATTTCTCATTTCTTTCATTATACTCTTTCTCATTTTGTTTAAATATGGTTGTGTGAAGTTTAATTCCTTTAAATGATTTGTATGTATAATTTTGTTTCTATAAGTGTCATATAAAAACTCTTTAGGTAAAGATTTTGTATCTATTATTCGACTATCAGATGTAAAAACATCAATATCAAAATTCATATCACTTTCATTTAGAGTATAAGATTTTTTCATAAAAATATGTTTATATCTGGACAACATTATTTGTATTATAAATTTCATTAAAGTTGTTTTACCTACACCATCTGTTCCATATATTAAAAGACTGCTGGGTATATTAAATTTGTTAAAGTAAAAATGAATAGGATTTTTTTTTATTTTTTCAGAAGTATAAATATTATATGTATCATATTCATATTTGTTTAGTTCTAATAAAAATCGTTTCCTTAAATTATGTAACTTTTTATCCTTTTTTAAAGTATTACATTTTATGATATATTTATTAACATATGGTTTATGTATACTAATTTTCTTCATCATATTCATATTATTACTATAAATATTATTACTATTCATATTATTACTATACGTATTTATATTATTGTTATGATAATTCATTTTATTTTTAATGCAACTCTTATTTTTCATCTTACATTTAGTTTGATCATCTTCTCCTTCTACAATTATATCTATGTCGTCTATAATATCATTACAGATATTTACATTATCCATATAATTTTGTTCTTCCTCCACATAATTGTTATATCTACTAATCCTATTATAATTTTTTATATTTTTATATTTTCTTGATATGTGTACATTTTTTTTAAGAAGCGTAGAAATATACTGCTTTATAAACTGTATTGTAAAACAATATTTAGATATACGATATAATACATTTTTTGTTATATCCCTGTGAAAATAAAAAAAAATTGAAAAGAGTGTCTTCTTTCTTTTATTATTATAATCTTTTAAATGATTCTTTTGAAAAAGAAAATATTTGTATTTCTTAATATATTGAAAATCGTTCAAATTTGTTAACATATTAAATAGAGATAACTTTTTACATGATAATGTCACTTCTTTCATATTTGATGTATCATATGTAATTTGGCGTGTCCATAAAATTTTCTTATGGTTTTGTTTTTTATTATTTTTCATAATTTTGGTACCATATTCATGGTTTTGTATTCGATAATAATATTTATAAAAGCATTTAAACAAATTAATGTTATCATGTGTTTTTACATAATCAATGTTGTTAGACATAACATTATACAATTTATCAATAGATAAATTTGTAGTTGTTTTTTTTATGAAAGCTTTATTCATAGCTTTATTTGCTTGAATATAATATAATATATGTGATCTAGTAAATTGAGAAATTCTTAAATTATAATCAAATATGTTATCATACATATTAAATATATTAGGTGTTTTAGAAAATCCTATTAATTTAATACAAAATTCTTTATTTAATTGCTTTAATAGTTCATTTTTTAAATAATAAATGGTATTATATATATCCATATGTATTTCTTTATCATATGATTTTCTTTGTTGTTCATCATAATTTCTTGTAAATTTTCTTCTTAAAACATCTATAACATCTTGTTTTGTATTACTCTGATTCTTTTTAATGGATTTTATCCAGTCATCGAAATAAGGTAAAATAATAACACTTTTATAAATTTTATTTCTTTTTATATATTTTGTAAAATCATAAAATATATCTTTTAGAAATTTGCTAATATCTTTACAATTATATATACTTACAATATCTATAATACATATTTCACACACATCCAAATTTAATTTTATATACTCTACCAAGTTATTATAAATTTCATAAGAGTTATTATCATAGCATTGTATGGAAACAAATAAACTCTTATTATTTTGTATAAGTTCACTCAGTTTTGGAATTATATTTCTGCGACAATGTATTTTCCTCTTATAATTAACCATTTTAAAAGAATCTAAACATAGAAAAATAAAATAAAATATATAAATATAAATAAATAAATAAAAATATATATATATATATATATATATATATGCCTCTTTTTATCATTTAAGGGGGAAAAAATATATATTATAAATATATATATATATATATATATATATATGCCTCTTTTTATCATTTAAGGGGGAAAAAATATATATTATAAATATATATATATATATATATATACTTACAGAATTGCAGAAGGAAGAATGTTACTATTGTTCTTTAATTTATTTTATTTTATACATATAAGATATATTAACAAAATATTTAAAAACTTATTATATGTTAGAACAAAAAGGTAAGGATATTATATATTATTCCTAAGAAATATTATTTTTTCTTCATATATTTTATTTCATATAATGAATTAGAAGAAAAGAAAAGAAAAAAAAAAAAAATAAAATAATTAATTGAATGAAGAAAAGAAATCTTTTATATTTTTCCTTTTTATAATGTAAGAAAAGGAAAAAATATATATATTGTATTCTTTCTTTATTTATATTTGGAAATACAAAAATATATATCATTAGGAGAGAATGTATTGAAATTAAATAAATATTAATAAAATGATAAAAAAAAAAAATAAAATTTTAAATTAATATTAAAATATATAATATATATATATATATATATATATATATATATATATATATATATATATATTTATATTTGATAATAAATCACTATATATTATATTTATTAAATCCTTGTATTTTTTATTAATTTCTTTCTTTTTTCCTCTACAACTTTCAACATAATGTTGCATTTTTTTTTTCTTTATGTGTAGAATAAAAAAGAAGTAAACATAAAACAAATGAACGTATTTATTAATATAGAATAATTATTCCCTTATCATTCTTATAAAGATATTTATAACATATATATTTGTATGTTATTTATAACATATATTTTTATAAGTGTTTATATTATATGGGTAAACAGAAAAATTAAATATAAAAAAAAAAAAAAAAAATTAAAAACTAAAATATATATAAATATATATTATAATGAAAGAAAAATAATTTATAAACAATATATAATAAAATTATAACTATAAATATAAATGTATATATAATATATATATATATTTAAATGACTTTTATTTTTTTTTTATACACATTGTTTCCTTTATTCAGTTACACAAATACAATTTATATATAAAACAACTTAATAATATAAATAAAAAATAAAAATAATAAAAAATACATAGATAATATATATATTTCTCTTAATAATATTTATCATATATAGACAAAATTATTTTTAATTATAAAAGTGAAATTTTTATTCTCTTTTTTTTTTTTTTTTTTTTTCTATCTCTTTTATTTTATTTTATTTTCATTCATTTTATTAGTATTTTTTTTTTTTTTTTTTTTTTTTTTTTTTTACATGATTATTCCATTTTGGAATATTAAATAAAAATAAAAAGTTTTATTAATAATATTAAAACTATGATATTAATTTGACATATTGTAATGGAAGTAATAAATGGAATAATTAATTTTAAAAAATTAATTTGTAAGGATTAATTAAAAGGGTATATATATATATATATATATATTTACATTAATATTTATATTTATTTTGACAAATGTTAATCTTGTTATTTCATTAAAATTGAAATTATTTTTTATATAATATAATCGTGAATATGTTTATGTATAATAAATTATTACGAATATATATATGATGTTTATTATTCCGTGTATACTTATATATATATATATATATATATATATATATATATATATATATATCATGCTATATGTCCTATTTCTGTTCTTTTAATTTTTGGATATTAGGTTTTATCTTTTTCTTCATAGTATGCTTCAATTTTTTTGTTTATCTCTTCAAACAATTGCACATCTAGTTGTTTATTCAAAATGGAATCCTTTGCTGAAAAGATAGATGTATTTTTGAAAGCATTAATAATATTATGCATATGATTTTGAAAATTCGAAATATGTATAATTTCTTTATCTTGATAATTTTGTTTTAATTTTTCAAAAATGAATTCATATTTATCATTATCTTTAATAAATAACCTTAAAGCATAGTTAACAATAGAATAATTATAAATATTCATATTAAATACTGGAACCATACAATAAATAATTTTTAGCATTAAATTACTTGAAGATTTAAATGTATTAAAATTATTATCAAAAAAATTTTCATATGTTTCTAAAAATTTCATTATTTGATTTAATTCATTAACAGGTGTAATTATTTTTTCAAAACAAAAACCTGAATGAGCTAATGTTACAAAAACGTCCATTTCAATTTGTCTTATATTAAATTCATTTAATTTATCTTTTAAATTTGATAATTCTAATATAACTTTAAAACAAGTACTTTCATTTATTTGTTGCATCCTTGAAGCAACAGTTAAACAGCATACACCCATAATCTTTAAAATTTCTTTTTCCAATTTTTTTCTTAATAATTTAAAAATTATAACATTTAAAAATTTACTATTACATAATAATACTTTTAAAGCATCACATGCTACATATGCTAATTCTTCATAATCGGTTCTAAACATTTTTTCAGATAAAACAAATAGCCATGTTTTCATATTTACATAATCATTATATCCACAATTTACTGTTTCCAACCCATTATAAAATATATCTTTTAAATTACAATCCTCTAAAAAATTCTCATGTAATTTTACCTTTCTTGTATTCGTAATTATTTCACGCATAGTAATAACCTTCTCCATTTTTTTTTTTTTTTTTTTTTTTTTAAAAAATATAACATAAAATAAAAATAAATTCAATGTAATTTAATGAACCTCTTACAAACAAAAAGGATTATACACAATATGTCAACTAAGGTTATAAATGTTTATACTTAAACATAAATATGCAATGATACAAAAAATGTACACATATATAAATAAATAAATATAAATATATATATATATATATATATGTACCGAATGCAAAATAAAATTATAAAAAATACATAAATATTCGTATAAATGTGTATACTTTATATAAATGTATTTTATTCATTTATTAGATATACATACACAATTTATCATATAGATCAATCATGGTTTTTTAAAAAAAAAAAAAAAAAAAAAAAACAGAAAAAAACAAAAAAAAAAAAAAAATAATAATAAAATAATGAAAGAATAACAAAATAAATTAAAAAATATTATAATATATATAATATTAAAAAAAAAAAAAAAAAAAAATTTTTATGTTTTAAATATTACAACAAATTATGCTTGAACTGAAATGAATGTATTTTATTATAAGTTTTATTCTGTTGATTTAATTGCATATAATTTTTTCTTTTATATATATATATATATATATATACAAACTTTCTTTAAAATAAAAACAAAAAGGAGTGGGTGTAATCTTAAAAGTTATAATAAAATCATCAATAATGTAACAATTAGTTCAAACAATAAATATTTAGAAAAAAAAAAAAAAAAAAAAAAAGAAGAAAGGATGGAAAGAACGAACAAGGAATATATATATATATATATATATATATATATATATAATTAAATAAATATTATATTCCTTGCAACAAATAAAAATATATATATTTTATATATATTTCTTTCATTTAAAAAACCAGTTTTCTTCATATTATTTATATACGTACATAAATATTATATATAATAACAATTTTTGACAACAAAAAAAAAAAAAAAAAAAATATATTATACATATTATATATATATATAATAATAATATTTATATATATTGTTTCTATTATTAATATATAATACTTTTAAAGGTATTTATTTGACATAAAAAAAAATATTACTTTTCATATTAAAAAAATCCCACTAATACATGAAATAAAGATATATATATATATAAACAAAAAAAAAAAAAAAAAAAAAAAAAAGGATTATATATTATATATAATATATTAAAAAATATTGTATTTTTATAGTGTATATTTTTTTACATTGACAAAATATAATTATATGCAAAAAATATAAAATAAAGAAGAAGAAAAAAAAAAAAAAATCATGTATTATAATATATTAGTAAAATTCTTATAAAAAAAGAAAATTTCAAATAAAAAATAAATATATACTATATAATATATATATATATATATTAATATTTATTAAAAATATATATAAAAACAAAAAATATAAAAAACATAAAAATAAATAAAATGAAATGAAGATATTTATGTACATATATCAATATTCAATATATTTATAATATATATATATAAAAATATTTTTATGCATATGATATAGTAATATTATACATATATTACATATTTATATATAAATATCATGTAGCAATAAATTTGCTAAAAATGAAATAGATATTACCTTAAGAATAACAAAATTTTTAATATTATATATATTAAATATATATAATATATTTATATATATGTCAAGGAAAATTAAAAAAAAAAAAAAAAAAAAACACCTAATTATTAATATATATATATATATTTATTTATTTATTTATATATTTAATAATATAATTTATTTATATACATTATACACTGAATTTATATATAATGGGAAAAAAAAATATGTTTATTTTATATCATCAAATTTAACCTATTGCTACATTCATTATACAAGTCGTTAAAATCATCACCTAGTTTTTTGCAAACCTAAAGATGAAGTTAAGATAACAAAAAAAGTAAACGTACAAAATTTTATATATAAATATATATAACATATTTTTATTATATTAATATAGATCTAGCTTCATTTTAAAATCCATGTTATTCATTTTTGACGTAGAACATATTTGAATGATTTTATAAGTTCATGATAATAAAAAATTAATTTTTTTACTTGATTGAATACTTCATATCTATTAATGATGATAAATAAGAAAAAAAAAAAAATAGAAAGATATAAATTTATTGTTTATTTTTACATTTTTTTATATATTTGTTTTGGAAAACTCTGATAATCTTTTATATGGTAACTACGAATGTCAAATAGTTTAATTATATATTTCAGTGTATTCTTATCAATACAACTATAAGAACAATAATCAGATAAGTATCTCTTATTATTGTTTATAACAACTTGAATTAATAAGATTTTGGGAGTAAAGGCATATATCATCAAAATTATATTCATAAGCCTAAGGAGTAAAAAAAAATGTATATATATATATATATATATTAATAAAGTTAAAATAATAAAATACATACCTTAATTTATTCCTTTCTCAAAATATATCATTTTGAAATTATTTTTGAATGTCAAAAAAAAAAAAAAAAAAAAAAAAAAAAAATTATAAAGAAAAATGAATAGTAATATTTTTAGTATTATATCTATATACTTATATAATACTAAGTGTAAAAAAGAATGACACATTAAAAACATCAATGTCTTAATTTTTTTCTATTTATAAATATTTATTCAGATATACTCTTGTATGATTCTACAATATACATTTTAATGATTATACATATATTTTTCTATTCAATACAAGATGGACATAAACGTATTGTATTATATTATATATAATAGTTTTTAATTAAGAAAAAAAATTAAAAATGAAAAAAAAGCAAAAAAGAATATTTTTAGAAAATAATAAAATAATTAATTATAATAGCCAGTTATTTCCTTATAGTTTTTTTTTGAAATATATATTCTGTTTATTTAAAAGGAATAAAATTTACACTAAAAAATATCATTAAACTCTATATGATAGTTTTCTTTGTTTTTCTTTTTTTTTTTTTTATGTTATATTATAAGGATAAATTTTGATTATATAAATTCATTTTGAATAGAATTATGATTATATAAATTCATTTTGAATTGAATTAAGATTATATAAATAAATTTTGAATTGAATTATGATTATATAAATTCATTTTGAATTGAATTATGATTATATATTTATATATCGTTTTCTAAAAAAAAGTAACAGAACTATTTTTTAAATGTGTACATAGGTATAGCACACACTTAGGTAGTTATGTTTTTGAAAATATGTATTTATTTTTATATATAATATTTTTTTTATTTTTTTTTGAATAACAGAACAAAGATATTGCATATCCCAATTATAAGAATATATATTATAAGAACTATAATATATAGAAATATATTAAAAAAGAAACTCACAATTACAAAAACAAAATTATCTAGAACTTAAAAAAAAATAAATAAAATGTGTATATAATTATTTCTCTTACTTTTTCACGAAAAAATAAAAATAAGCTCATATATTATAATTAAAAATATGTTATGTATAAGATAAAATATAATAAAAATATTAAAAATTGGAATTTTAAAATTAAATTAAATTACATATATATATATATATATATATAATATATAATTTTTTTTTTTTTTTATACCGAAGTTTTCATTTAAAAATATTTAAAGTATATATGATAAAAATGAATAAAATTAGCTGTATATTATATTAAAGAGAAAATTATATTTATAGCTTTTTTTTTTTATTTATTTAGCTTATTTATTATATATATGTATATTAAAAGGAAATAACATAATAATATATATTTATACACAGTTAGGTAAACCACATTTTGTAAGAAAAAAGATATCAATATATAATATAATATAATATAATATAATATAATATTTTCATTATTTTAAAAAGACAAAATGCATTTAAAAAAGATAAAATATTCAGTTCAATACATTATATAGCAAGTTTTTCTTTTTTCATATCTATATTATTATTATATAATCTTAAAAATTATATATACACATTCCTTTCAGTTTTATTTTAGTTATTATATAATAAACATATAAAGGAACAAATAAATAAATAAATATATATATATATATATATATAATATATATATATATAATTATATTATTTATGTATAATAAAAATGACCGAAGTTGAACAACAAAGAGGAAGCGAACTAACCCCATGGGTATATAAAAAAGATTATGAATAATTATCTAAAAAGAGTTATATTATTTACATATATGAAAATGTGTATTATTATAAATCATATTTTGACTTGTTTCTATTTATATATAATAAAATGACAAATGGAATTATATATATATATGTAATTTTTGAACACTTGTAATATTGTATTTCTTGAAAAAAAATAGCCATATATATATTATTTTTAATTTATTTTTTTTTATTTTAATTTTTCTTATTTTAGGTAGAAAAATATAGACCAAATGTACTAAATGATATAATATCACATGAACAAGTCATATCAACTATTAAAAGGTTCGTTCAAAAAGGTGAGTTACCACATTTACTTTTACATGGACCCCCTGGTACAGGGAAAACGTCTACGATATTGGCTGTATGTAAAGAATTATATGGAGATAAGAGGAGTTCATTTGTTTTAGAATTGAATGCTTCTGATGATAGAGGTATAAATGTTATTCGTGATCAAATAAAAACATTTGCTGAATCAAAAAATCATTATACAACATGTGAAAAAACTACTTTAAAATTAATTATTTTAGATGAAGCAGATCATATGACATATCCTGCTCAAAACGCTATGAGAAGGATTATGGAAAACTATGCTAAAAATGTGCGTTTTTGTTTGTTATGTAATTATGTAAATAAAATAACTCCAGCTATACAATCTAGATGTACGGCTTTTCGTTTTGCCCCTTTAAAAAAAGAATATATGAAAAATAAAGCACTAGATATAGCAAAATCTGAAAATGTAAATCTAACTGAAGGTGGAATAGATAGTCTTATACGTGTGGGACATGGAGATATGAGAAGAATTTTAAATTGCTTACAAGTAGTATCATTAAGTCATAAAAATCTTGTCATTGATGAAAATGTTATATTATCAACATTAGATATCCCGTTACCTAGTGAAACCAAGAAAATATTGGAATATTTTACAAAAGGTTCTATAAAAGAATCATACGAATTTGTTAGTAATTTACAATATGATAAAGGATATTCAACAAAAGATATTATGATGTGTTTATATGAATCAGTTTTAACATATGATTTCCCTGATTCGGCTTTTTGTCTTCTACTTAAGAATTTTGGAGAAATAGAAGAAAGATGTTCTTCTGGAGCTAGCGAACAAATTACTTTATCTGCTTTAATAAGTGCATTCGTAGAATTTAGAACAGAACTTTTCAAATTAAAATATGACATGAGTAATATATAAATTATATAAAAAAAGAATATATATATTTATATATTTATTACATTAATTTATGAAAATATATATATATATATATATATATATATATATATATATATATCATTATTGTCTTAATTAATTATCCGATGGAAAAACTGTAATTATAAAACAGTTTAATTTTTTCTTCTTTTTTATTTTAATTCTTATACATTTTTGTTTTAACTGATATATATATATATATATATATATATATATATATATAAACACATAATATATATATTAAAAGGTGCTTTATAAAAAATATATACAAAAATCATTCATACATATATATATATATATATATATATATATGTATAATACTTTCTAAATATTAAATCGAACTTTAAGGAATATTAATATATATATTGTAAAAATAAATGTACAAATAAAAATATTTTTTTTATTAAATCATATATTTTAAAATATATACCTTCACATTATTTAAACATTTTATAATGAATGAAGCTTTATATATATATATACATATATACCTTTTTTTATTCGTTAATCTATTATTTGTCTATTATAATGTGAGAAATAAGAAATTATAAATAATTATGTATAGGCATATATGTAATTTTCTTTAAACATTTAAATATACACCTTATGAAAAAGGTTTAAATATAATATATATATATATATATATATATATATATATATATTTATATATTTATTTATTTATATGAATATATGACCCTTTTATCAATTTTTGTGAAAATGTAAAATAAAATATAAAGAAATGAAATAATAATGTAAGTTCATTCATTTATATATATTAACATTTAAATTTTTTTAAAAATAGATAAAATAAGTGATCAAACTTTAAACGATACGAAAATATAAAATTAAGGGAATCAATATATAATTTTATGTGTACATGAAATAGTGTGAAAAAAAAAAAATATATATATATTATATATATATATATATATATAAATTCATATGAATTACACAGCTATTATATTTTTAAATATTTTGTGAAAAAAAAAAAATAAAATAATAATAAATAATTATATGACCATTTTAAAATAATTAATTCTTTTAAATATATATATATATATATATATATATATATATTATCTTTTATTTAAGTGGTAATTATACATGTATATTTCTTAAAATATAATAACAGAATAATAGGAAGGTGTATCTTTATTTGAATATATATATATATATATATATATATATATATATATATATAATCCTTAAAAATATTAATTAATTAATTTATTTATTATATTTTCTGAAAAGTGAAAATATGAAGGACATAAAACAGGCAGATGTAAAACATTATCTAGAAACTTATTACACAGATAACAGTATAGGGAATGATTTGAAAGAGGCCTTTGATTATATTGAAAGAAATAAACATAAAAACAATTTCCATAAATTATTTGAAGATTATTTAGAAGATTATAATAAGAAGTTATTAAAAACTGGAACTTTGTTAAGAGATCATGTAGTTTATGAATATGAAAGAGTAAAACAATACAACAGTGAATTAACTGAAACAGAAGGAAGGTATTGCAATAATAAATATCATTATTATATTAATTATGTGAATAGTATAAATGAGAATTATAAATTTTTAGGTCTTGACACAAATGTAATATGTGATTGTATAAATAAGAAGATATCATTATTTTTAGAATTATTTTTAAAATATTCTAAGAAATTAAATTTAAATATAGAAATTGAACCAATATTAAATATGAGTGAAGATGAAACCTATATATTTGGTCGTATATATACAGAAAATGAAATGAATATAAGTGAATCTAATATAATATTAGAAGGGAATATGAAATGGAATAACGGTGATAAGGCTCAATTATTAAATTTGACAGATATGAGAAATATATGTTTTTTTTTAGGACAAATATTAGCTATAAAAGGTAAAAAAGAAATTAATCAATTTAGTATAAAATATTATGTTAGTAGTGTATATGCTGGATTACCAAGTCATTTAAAAGTACAAATAGATAAAGAATTTGTATTAAAACATTTTAATACAAAAGAAATAGAAGAAGATAATAAAATACATGAAAATATATTACATTTATATAATAATGAAAATATTCATATAATGATATGTAATGGATATATTTATAATGATAATAATTATAGTGAACATTTAGATAATTTCTTAAAAGTTGTAAATGAGAAACTACCTCATGTTGTATTAATGTTTGGACCTTTTTTATATATTCGTAATTTTAGTGAAACTATTCAAAAAATTGGTGATATTAATATTATTTATGAAAATTTATTCAAAAAAATAACTAAATTTGCAAAAAATGAAATTTTAGAAAAAACACATTTTTTTATAATTCCATCAATATATGATTCTATAAATATTTATCCTTTACCTCAACCTCCTTTTTATTATGAAAATAGTAATTTTAATTCACCTAATGTACATTTTTTATCAAACCCTTCTTATATATATATTAATGAATTAAAAATTGCTTTAACATCATGTGATATTGTATATAATTTAACAAGAAATTTATTATGTAGACCTAGTGAACTCAAGTTATTTTATTTATTTGAACAAATACTAAGACAATTATCTTTATTCCCTTCATATCCATCTGAATATAACATTGAAATAACTAAATTCAAAAATCTTCTATTTCAACCTAATAGATTACCTGATATTTTTATATACCCATCCTTTACAAATGAAAAATCCTATATAAAAGAAGTCCACAAAAAATTATTTATATGTCCCTATTCAATTGATGTTAATAAAGCTCAGCCAGGTAAGTTTTTTTCTAATATATATATACTTCCTCCCAACCAAACAAATGAATTATCAAAGAGGGTCATTTTGGAAAATGTATTTATCTGTAACAATAAAACCAATAATATTTAATATTTATTAAATTTTTTTTTTTTTTTTTTTTAAATGTTTTTTTCTTCTATGATCATAATCTTGAATAAAAATAAGTATTATCATATATGTATGAATAATACCTATTTCATCAATTATATAATATATTTTTAAATACTTCTACAATATTTTATATTATCTTATTAAATAACATCTTTTTTAACATTTAAGCACTTAACTATAGGAAAAAAAGAAGCAAGAAAAAAAAAAAAAAAAAAAAATAGCCAATTAATTTATGACAATTATAATGTAATATTCTTTTAAATTTTGATATTCCATTAAATAATATTATATATAATATATTTATGTACATATGAACAATCTTGTATTATTTTATGACTAGTACAAAATGTATTTATTTATGTACCTTATTATAAATATATATATATATATATATATATATATATATATATATATATATATATATATATATATATATACATAATATTATATATATAATATATATATATATATATATAATATATTTATAATATTATAAAGCAATTGATATTTTATTTTTTTTATTCATCAACATAATTAATGAGTTAAAAATATAAATATAAAAATAAATTTTCTTCTTTATAATATTTTTAATTAATGAAATAATGAACAGTTAATAAATCAATAAATTATAATTATATATATATATATATATATATATATTTATATTTATATATTTATTCATTTAATTGTTTTATTCTTCATTATTTTAAAATTGACACTTTTAACAAATAATGAGCAATAGATATAATCATGATGAATTTAGCTTGAGAAGAAGTATCAATAATACGCTTAGAAGTAAATCAAGTTTTTTAAATAATCGTGTTGAAAATAATCAAAATATTACTCTAAAAAAATTTGTTCCAAATATAGATAATTTGAAAAATGAAAATAATTTAAGAAAAAATGACAACGATAATAATTTTGAAGAAGATGAAGAAGGTTTAAACAACAAACGTCTTGAGCAGCTAATAAAAAAAACCATTAATATCGATTTAGAAAATGAAGGTATAACTACAAAAACTACAAGTAAAAATAAATATAATAATAAAGAGTATCCTTCTCATGCTATCGATCCATCGACATTAAATAATAATGTAAATTTATTAAATATAGAAGCTTTGAATTTATGTAAAGAAGAAAGTTTAGAAAAAAAAAACAAAATCAAAACATCCATTGATATTTATGAATTAAATAATATAAGTAAAAATATTTTCTACAATAAAAAATGTGCCTCTGGTGATGTACACTTTTTACCATTAACATTACCATTCTTTAATAAAAATGAGAAACAGAAAAATATAAGAAAACTGCTTCTAGATAAAGAACCCTTCTTTTTTTCTATCCAATTGCCAAATATGTTACCTGCTCTTCTATCAAAAGAAGAGGAAGAACAAAATGTTCAACAAATAAAAAATGATACAAGACAAAAAGATCAAACAGATAAAAATGATATAAAGAAAAAAAGTATTCTTAATAAACCGTCTAAAAAGGATTCTTATCAACTTAGCAATATCCATACTATACCAAATGGAAAATTTGCAAAACTCATTATTTATAAAAATAAAAAAATTAAAATGAAAATTAATGATATATTGTTTGATATTAATGAAGGATCCGCTTGTACATTTTCTCAAGAAATTGGATGTTTTATAAAAGAAAATTCAGAATTTATTTTTTTAGGTAACTGTGATTATAAGTTAGTAGCAACACCAAATATTGAAAGGATAATACATAAGAAGTAATATTTATTTTAACAATATATATATGATTTTAATTTTTTTATGTCACATGTTAATATGTACACATTTTTTTGGTATATAAAAATATTATGTTTGATATACAACACTTATATATATATATATATATATATATGTATGTGTTTTATTCTTTTTTATATTCAATTTTTATTGTTTTTAATATATTATATGTGGATATTAAATATTTTATTAAAAACATATTTATATATATATATATATATATATATATATTATACTATAATAATATGTGGAAAAAATTTTAATTCAAAAAATAAAATAATATTATATATATATATTTACATATGTATAATATCTACTTATATATATAAAATTTATTTGATTTTTTGCATATAAAATAATGGGAATAACTTGAATTATTTTGTGGAATGCAATAATATTATATAGCTTTAGTTGTATTTTTTTTTTTTTTTTTTTTTATTACATATTTTTATATTTCCAAATAACTCATTTTTAATTTATCAATAAAATAAATAAATAAATAAATGTTTATAAATAAATACATGTAAATTTAATGTGCCTTAAAACATATAGGTATCGTCTACTTTTTAAGAATATATTTTATTTTGAATAAGAATTAATAATTATATTTAAAAAATTTTCTTATTATTTCTTATTAATACTTATTATATTATATTATTTTATTTTATTTTTTAATTGTTTGGGTTATCTTTAGAACGTTTACTTAACAAGTCTTAGATTTTATTATAATAGAAATGTCTTAACTTTTCCTTATGCAAAATAAGTGTTATAAATATATTTATGTATATAACTTTATTTATATATATATTTTTATTTTATAAATTATTAAAAAAAAAAAGAAAAAAAGATTAATATTTATTTTATTTCCTTCTTTGCATGCGCAATATACTGTTATTTCTTTATATTTTAATAAAAGAGTTTACATGAATATTTTTCATATTTTAAAACAAATATATATTATTATAATTATGTATTATTTATTTACGAAATAAGTAACATAAAAATATATGAAGGGAAATTTATCTATGGAATATATTATATATAAAAACTAAAATTTTATAAAGAAATACTAAAACAAAAGTATTAAAAGTATGATACTATAAAATTAAATGTTTAAAAAATTATAATGATAAATACAAATATAATATATATATATATATATATATATATATATATATATATATAATAATTTATATATTCTTATATAATATATATTTATAATATATATACATATAGGAACTATGTAAGCATTATTTTAGCATAAAGATATTTTCAATTTAGTAATATGTAATTTTCAGATTAATTCTTTGTTCATTTTTTATTTTATTACTTAAAATTTTTCTTTTTTTGCCTATTTCAGAAGTACAGCTTTCTATAAAATATGTTTATATATTCCAATACATATATTATATATATATATAAATACATAAAAATATTTTGATATATTTATATTATATATGTATATATTTTTCTTGTTTCTATATAATTATTTCTTTTGGTATACGTCAAATGCAAGTATATATTTCAAAATGAGTAACCTAAATGAAAATAACGAATTGGACATAGACGACCGATTAAAGTCAATGGAACATTTGGTTTGTAAAGATGAGGAAGAAAGAATGAAAGTCAATGAAATTATAGAAGAAGCTTCAAATGTGTTATATAACTTTTCTATAAAACAAGATGATTATTACAAATATAGTACGATTGATGAAGACTCGCATTTGTATTTTAAGAAAGTTAATAACACTGATGTGGGGAAAATTGATTTACTTTTTCAGGATCCATCAAAAGTAGACTTATAAAAAGAAAAATTATATTCTATTTAAAAAGTGTAATATGTAATAATTTGGTACATATATATATATATATATAACATATTTTATATTATATTATATTATTATGAGAAAAAAAAAAGTCGACAAAAATTTATTATCAGTATACACGATCCATAAGAATAACTTCTTTATTTTTATCATTTTTACAATAAAAAAAATATAAAATTATGTATCATTTTTTTAATTTCTGTTAGTTTGAAAAAATTATACAAACTATTTGGGATGAAAACGGCACAAGAAAATTTGATCCATATTTTATAGAAGGTTTTAAAAGAATAAAAAAAAAAAAAAAATAATAAATATATATTTATATATATATGATATAGTTTGATACATTAATGTTATTATTATTATTATTATTATTATATACATATATATTATGACGTGTTTGTAATTTTTTCTTAAGGCAAAATATTACGCATATATGACAAGGACACAATTTTGGTGAGACAAAGTTATAAAGGAACTTTAGGGAAAGAAGGGAGATATTTTTATATTGTAGCTCAAAAAAAGAAGGTAGAATAAATAATTTATGTTATTATTTTATTTTATTCGCATATAAAATATATAATAATTTTATATACCATACAGTTTATATATTTTATATTATTATATTATAATATATATATATATATATATATATATATATATATATATATATATTTATGTATATTTTTTTTTTTTTTTTTTTTTTTTTTGTAGCTAAATAATAATACGTATCTTATAACTTGTGTGTCCTTAAATATAAATGATAATAATGAAAAGTGCACAAGTAATTTTATTAATCCATTTATACATAGCGCTAATTCGTTTACCCTCAACATTGAATGCGATGAAAATATTAAGAATTCATCATTAAAAAGGATGTATATTAATTTATCTGGTTACCATATTAAACGAGAAGATAATTGTATAAAATTTACTTATGTATCTTCTGTAAGTCTATAATTATATTGAATGAAATTTATGTTTACAAAATTTTTCCTTAATAATAAAGTTTTTCTTTTTTTTTTTTTTCAATTTCATTTTTATTTATTTGGTTCATTATATAGATATACATAAGTAATAAAAATAATAAAAATTTAATGGATTTATTTATATGCATCGTATATTTTTTTTTTTTTTTTTTTATCTTTTTATAGATAGAATTAGATACGTCTCCTTTGATTCCTCAATTTATTATAAGAAAAGTCAAAGCCAAGAAAATGTTGCAGTTAAATACCTTAAGAGAAAGTATTTGATAAATCAATAAAATATATGTTACATAAATAAATAAATAAATATATAAATATATAAATATATATATATATATATATATATATATATATATATATATATATTTATTTAAGATATATTAATTCATATGGATTTAAAAATTATATATTTTTTTATCTCATTATTTACTTTTAATATAAATGGGAAGATATATATATATATTTATACTATTCCTGAAACCAAATGTATCTGCTAAATATATCATTATGATATTTATGATAATATTTGATATATATATTCACTTATATGTACATACATTTTTTTTTATTATATTTTTTTTTTCTTTCTTTTCGAGTTATATACAACTTTAATATACATATTTATATTATTATATACATATTGTATATATATATATATATATTTGTCATATGACGTTTTTTATTGAAAAATGTCTTTTTTCAAAAATGACACAAAAACAGTTTTTTTTTTTTTTTTTTTAAAAAGACAATTATAATATATACATATTAATACATATATATATATATATATATATATATATATAATATATTTGTTAATCCACTATATATATTCTTATAATTTTAATAAAACAGAAAAAATGAAAAAAAAAAATTAGAAACATTTATTGCAAATATTAATACAATGCTACAATATCATTTCATTATGATATTATTAAAAATTAAAAAAAAAATACTATTTCCTATTGATAATATAAACAGATGATTATGGATATTAAATACTTAATAAAAAAAGAAAAAATTTTCCTTCTAATGACAATTAATCAAGCTTGTATAATTATTAAAATTCTCTATATTATTATTGTTATTAGATAATGTATAATTTGCAATGGAATTTTTAGAGTATATTTTTTTCTTGAATTTATCAAATTTGAGATTAAAGAAATTCTGAAAAAAAAAAGATAAAATAAAATAATATAATAAAAAAAAATATATATATATTTTTATATATAATATAAATTATATTTATCATTTAGACAATGTACATAGATATATATATTATATATAAATATATTATTATTATTACATCAAATATTAGATTCTTGAAATATAAGGTAGGTATAATTAACATAGCCATTCCTAAAATGTGTTTCCAAGTTTTATTACTTTTCTTTATAATCATATTGTAAAAACTTATAATTTGAACAGTAATAAAATAATTATTATATTAAATATACTTTATAAAAATTTCTTTTTCTGTTTATTTCTTTTATTTTATTTTTCCCTTTATTGGTTATATATATATATATATATATATGTATATTAGTATATATAACCTAAAAAAGAAATAAGAAAGAAAACCTGTTTGACTTATTTATTTTCTTTTCTTAAATATTATTATTAATAATTTTATTATATTGTATATCAAACAAAAGAATGATCCATAATATAATTTTTTTTTTTTTTTTTTTTTCTGAAAAATTAAATTGAAATTTAATATGATCTAACATAATATAATATATAAAAAATATGTGTACTTAGAATATAATAACAAAATATAATTATATATACATATTATATATATATATATTATATATGTATATATAATCTATAAGTAATATAATAAAAATACTATTGAATATTATTATTATTATTATTATTATTATTATATATATATATATACATATATTTTAGTCAATAAAAAATATGTTTTAATAATATATTTGAAAATATATACAGAAAATTTTTAAGTTCCCTTTTTTATTATTAAATAAATATTTTCTTTTTTTATATACAAAAAAAAAAAAGTTATTTTTTTATATTATATTTATTTATTTTAATATATCAAAGTAATATATTTAATTAAAATGTCAATTTAATATTTATCTTGAATATTCAATATATATATATTTACATATTTATCATCTTCATTTCAAGATTTGTTATTATTATCTTTTATTTGTATTATTCCCATTTTTTTTTTTTTTTTTTTTTTTGTTTATGTATATTTAAATATTTATAAAAAATTTATATAAGTTTATAGAAGTTGCTTTAATATTTAAGAATAATAAGTATACATATATATATATATATATATGTAATGATCATGTTTTAGTGATATATATATATATATATATATATATATATATATTTATTTATTTTTAATTTTGTTTAATTATTTATTTATTTATGTATTTATTAATTTTTTTCTATAAATGGAAAATATAGTGATATAAATTAAAAAAAAAATATGATTTATCCAGAAGATACAACACATATGAAAAAGTGGTTTTTCAAAAGTAGAAGAGAAATTGATGATATTTGTTTAAAAAAATACAATGATTTTAAAGACGAGTTTAAAGATAATAATATAAAAATACCTAAATATAACGATGTAGAAAAGACCAAAGTATATTTTTGTTATCAATTGGTACATTTTTGTGAAATAAAAATGCTAAGGCCACATATTGTAGAATGTGCAATAATATTATATAACCGATTTTATTTAAAGGAAATAATATTAGAATATGATCCACGTATATTAATATTTACATGTATAGTCTTAGCAATAAAAATAGAAGGATATGGTCGTTTATATAAAATAAATGAATTTTTTAATGATATTGATATAGATTTAGATAAAGTATTAGAACATGAAAATATTGTATGTTCTTCTTTAAATTTTGAATTAAATTTTTTATATACTAAAGAATGTATTTTTTATTTAAAAAATCAATTTGAAAAATATATTAATAAATATATTTTAGACGCAGACAAAATTGATAATTCATTGGAAAGTATTATTAATACTATTTGTTTTAATGCTTCAAAAGATTGTATAAAATTAATTGAAAACTTTTATACCACTTTTATATATACACCTTCACAAATAGCTTTATATTGTTTTACTAATAATATTAAAAAGAATTTAAATATAGCAAATTCGGATATGTTTATTTTAGAGTTTATTACAAACAATAACCAAATACTCTTTCAAAAAATGAAAAATAAAATAAAAGAAATGGATGAAAGCTATAGAACTTATATAGGATTAAGAAATACATTTGATGATGAAAATACGACCAGACAAATTGGTGAGACCCTAGATATGTGTATTGATATATATGATATGTTAAAAAAGAAAAAAAGTTCAAAGAAATCAAAAAGGAAAAAACTGGATAATAAGGAAGATAATGTTACAGAAACTAGTAAAAAAGTACAAGTATCATAATAAAAAAAAAAAAAAAAAAAAAAAAATTAAAATAAATAAATAAGAGAATTAAAAAATTTTATATGCTTTTACAAAATATAATATTTTAATTTTATTTTTAATTAATTCTGCATAATTATATTTTTGTACATATAAATTTAAATATTTATGAATATACATATGATATATATGTATATATATTTATAATATATAGGAGAAAATACCAGTTTTTTTCTTTTCTCCCTTTTTGATGAATTTATATATATATATATATATATATATATATATATTTACATGTCTTCATTATTATTATATTTAATTTAATTTTAAGATATTTTTTTGTAACTTTGTAAAAATTTAATAACATAAAAATGAATATATAAACACTAATATATATAATAAATGTAGAAATATATTTATTGAAATAAACACCAAAAAAAATTAAAAGTAAATAAAATAATAAAATAAAATAGAATAAAATAAATAAATAAATATATTTATATGTAACATAATTAGACATGTAATTTTAAACATAATATATTTTGTATCACAAATAATTTTAATAACAATTATTTTATTTTATGTATTACTATTTTCTATATCATTTATATATGAAAAAGGAGCAACTAAAAAATTTGATCTATATTTCATCTTCATATTTAAAAATCTTAACACATAAGTATTACTATGAAAAAATTCATTCAAATCCTTTATACTTTTACTATTCGAATAAAAAGTAATACAATAAAATCTTCCAAAATGAAAAGTACCTACTTTCGGTTTCTTTATACAAAAAGCAAACTTTCTCCAGCCTAAATCATTTATACTTATTACATTTCCATTGTGTTTATTTATTATATAGTTAAAATTTTTCATCAAATTTCTTACATCTTCTTTTTTTATATGCTTATTTAAGGATATATAAGATTCATATAAGACCATTTTTTTCTGCTTACACTCTAATTTTACTCCACATTAAAAAAAAAATGGACTGATTAGTAATATGTATATTTATATAGAAAAAAAATAAAATAAAAAAAAAGGGTTAAATGCGCAAATATATATATTATAAATGAATAAATACATAAATACATACAAACATATATATATATATATATATATATATATATATATATATATATATATATGTATTATGTATACAATTCAACTTTAACCTGAATATGTAAAATATTCACATTTCACATCTTGTACTAATTCATTATTTATTTTCTTAACATTAAAGAGAACATTATAATAGAAAAGAAAAGGAAAAAAAAAAAAAAAAGAAAAAAACAAAAATTTTTATGATATATGTGGAAAACAATAATATTCTTATAAATTCCAGAGGAATTATATTATGCAAAAGTTTTTCAAAATATTAAAATAAAAATATATTAAATAAATAACTAAAATGGGATACACAATAGAATATTAATTAAGTGTATTATTAAGTAGGAAAAAAAAAAAAAAAAAAAAAAAAAAATGACAAATATATATTATATATATAAATAATAAATATTAAAACCTTTAAAAATAAGAAATTATAACAAGGAAATATAAAATAATATAAATATTCAACAAATTTTAAATTACAAAAAAATAAAAACTAAAAGAGATATATGTAAAAAAAAGAAAAAAAATAAAAAGTGACAAATATATAAATGCATATTTATGTGTATGAAATAATTATATATTAAAACACAAAATTGTGTAATATATCTATAGATTCTTTTTTTCTTTTTTAAAATATATATATATGTAAGTACGTAAATATTACAAAATATTATAATTAAAAATATATATTCTGGTAAAAAAAATATACATTATTTTTTTTTTTTTTTTATATATATATATAAAGAAAAATATTATTACTACTAATATTTTTGCCAATTTCAAACAAAAAAAAAAAAAAAAAAAAAAGAAAAATGTATGGATGTAGAAAGAAATGGTTCCTAATTATTTTTATTTCGAATCAGATGCTGACTGTAAATAAGAATAAAAACAAAAGGAGGGTGAAATTAAGAAATTTATAATATAATTTTTTTTTTTTTTTTGTCAATGAATATATTTATACATTACATTTATATATGATATATATATATATCTCATAATTCAATGTAATGATGTGTTTGCTATTTCTTTATTTTTCATTATGAGCTTACATGAAAAGGTTGCAATGTGACTTCTTCTATATTTATTAGTTGTTTAATGAAATATTCCGCACTAACATATTTTGTCTTTTTATTTTCACAAACAAAGTCAATGAGGTTTCTGATTTTTCCATGTGGCCATTTTAAATTTAACTACAATAGAAAAAAAACGAAAAGAAAAAATGGATGAAATAATAAGTAAATATATTATATGAAAAATATAGTAATATATAGAACCCTGTAATAAAAAAAAAAAAAAAAAAAAAAAAAAAGATTATATATTCATCTTACTTCAGTTAGTATTTTTTTTAAACTATTAACATCAATGGAAGATAACGATTTCCAAGGTATGCCATATACTTCTTCGAACAGGGACTATATATGAAAAGGAAAAAAAAAAATAGATAGAATATGCATTTTATTTTATTTTATTTTTTTTTTTTATATTATAGTGTATTATATTCTATATTATTATTATTGTTTTTGTTTTACCTGAACAGCATTTATGTCTAAAAGCTCTACCAAAATTTGTTTCACAATGATAATGAGAACAAAAAATTCTTCTTGATTTAAACCGTTTTTATTATTTCTATCAAATACCTCCAAAAATTCCTAAATATATAAAATAAATTATGATATATATATATATATATTCTATTGTGCTAATTAGTGAAACCAAAACACGAAATTAATATTGATAAAAGAGGAATCATATATAATATGTATATATATATATATATATATATATATATATATATTACCCTAATATCATGTTCAGATGTTAGGTTAATTCCTTGTGATTTTAGAAATTTCAATATCTTTGATGAATCAATAATTCCTCGATTTTCTTCATCTAAGCCTATCCAAATACTAAACATTTTTTCTTGTATATTGGATGGAACTGTACTTGATTTTATTAACAGTTGTCTCCAAAATATTTCTCCTCCTTCTTTTAATGCATGTAAAGTTGACTATAAAATGGAAAATGATAAATTTAAAACATACGTTCATATGTAAGAATAAAGATTATATAAATATAAATATATATATATATATATTATTTATCTTCTTACTTTAATTTTTATGGCATCAATAAATTCAGATATTCTCTTTATATTATCTGATCTTTCATATTCCCAAACCTATAAAATGCACATATATATATATATATTGTTCTCCATTTTGTGTTATATAAAATTATTTATATTTGTTTTACCTGCTCCAATAACTTGGTATCTATTAAATAACCCGTTTTAGTAACCATAACATTATAATAAATTATATATTTTAATATGAAGAAAAAGACTAATATACACACACATATGGATAAGCTTCCATAACTATATAGTTGAAACCATGTTATGTTATCCACTCTTAATAAAAATATCCAGCAAGATAATATGATTAAAAAGCAAAAACACAAGGTCTGATAAAAAAAAAAAACATACATACATGCATATATATATATATATATATCAGTATAAGAATTTTCATTTTATTACTTGGAATATAAAATTAATCAAAGATGGCCCATTTCCCCACAAAAGGAATAATTGTTCATGTTTGTTTGGGAACGTTGTTTTGTAGAAAAAATAATTTAACAAGGAGGGATATACAGACTATAAAAAGGAAGAATAAGAAAAGAAAAAAAAAAAAAAAAATATATATATATATATAATATAGATTCTAATATTTACAACAACATATGAAATATAAAATGCATATTTAAATATATTTTTTATGCATTTCTTACCTCTTGCTTTAATAATTTATAATATGGAGTAACGTCTCTTTTATTCTTATCACATGTCTCAATGTGATATTTATTTAAT
>LT969563.1:2531081-2547051 GCA_900097035.1 Plasmodium blacklocki (nom. inval.)
ATACATATGTATGTATGTATGTTATGTATGTATTATTTTTTTTTTTTTTTAAATAGTATTATTTTTAAACAATATTTATTTTAAAACAATTATATTTAAAGAATTTAAAATTTTAAACAATATTAAAATTAAAAACAACATGAGATTTTAAAAACAATTTAATATTTTTTTTATTTTTTAATTTTTTTATTTTTTAATTTTTTAATTTTTTTTTTTTTTTTTTTTGAGTGTTTTAATGTTTCACATTATTATTACAAGGCATATCATTACAACTATTATGATTATTATTACTATTTACGTATTGTTCTATTTCGTTTAATTTGTTTTTGAAATGTTTGACTGTTAGACATATATCCTTATTTAAATTATTGTATGAGATTTGATGATAATATAAACGTAACTTTTTAAATGCCTCTGCATTATTATAATATTGTTGTGTTAAGGGGTCAAAATATTTACCTTCCAAATTGGTTATAGCACAAATTTTTTGTTTTTTTTGTTTGATATTTTTTAATTCTTTTATGTCATCTTTTTGATCATTAAAATTACTATAAATGTTGAGTTCATTTTCATTGGTGACAATATAATATTGTTTCTCTTCACAATTTGGAATAGATAATATTTCCTTTTTGATTATTTCTTGATTTAATACATTTGAATTATTTTTATTATCTTCATAAATATTTTCATTATTAAAATTACAATTTATTATATTATTTTTATTTTTATTTAAATTATCGAAATTAATATCATCTATTTGACTTAGATATTGTATATTTAAATCTTCACATTGGTCTAAATTCTCCAAATTCATTGGATTTAAGATAAGTCCATTTTTTTTTTCACCTTTTGTAATATCATTTGTATTATTTTTTGTATTATCATTTGTATAATTTTTTGTATTATCTTTTGTATTATCATTTAAATTTTGTTTTGATACAATTGTGTTATTAACATTATAGCTTTGATGTTCTTTATTATCTAGAATTATTTGGGGGGGAATATTAACTGATAAAGAAGAATTTTTCTTTTGATTATTTATATTTTCTTTATGATTATTATGTAATTCATGTTCAACTTTTATTATTTGTTTGTTATTATTAATTAAATTAACATTTATTTCTTTTTTTACTTGAATCATCATTATATCATTATTTATTGTCTTATTTTCATTATATGGGTAATAATGATATAAATTTTGAGGATATGTTAATTTTTCATTATTTGGAAATGTTTTATCTTTCGAATATTTAAAACTAATAAATACATTTTGTGGTTTATAATGTATTACTTTTTTATTTTCTATATATTTTTTTTTTTCTTCTTCCCATGCTTGTAATTGTAATAAGGATTGAATATTATATTGTTCTGTAATTTTGGCTTCTTCTAATCTTTCTTCTCTTGTCATTTCTCTTTGCATACTTTTTTTTTCTCTTCTTCTTGCACCAAATTTTTTAAAACGATTTTCTTTTTTTATTTTTCTCATTTCAAAAACTTTTTCCATATATTCCGTTTTTCTTCTTGTTGTATCTCTAGTAGATCTATTTAAATATAAATAAGCCTGTTCTAGTTTTTTTTTTTTCTTTAATCTTCTTTCTTCTTTTAATTGTTCTTTTGTTTTAATTACTTCTTCTTTTTGTTCTTCTTCAATATCATCTTCTGATTTTTTTGATTTATTAGAAATCAATTGTTTACTTTTTTTCTGTTCATTTTGTTTTTGCTTCATTAAATTGTATTTCATTATTTTGTTTTGTTTTTCTTTTTTTAACTTTTCTAAATATGCAAAATTTTTTTTATTATTATTTTTCTTTTCTTCATATTCGATTGTATTTCTACTAATACCACGTTTGTTCTGTACCTCATCTTCAACTTCCTCCTCTTCGTCTTCTTCAATATCTTCATCATCATCAAAATCTGAATCAGTAATATCAATATATTCATCTTCTCCTTCTGAATTAACATATTCTTCATCTATTTCTTCTTCTTCCCATATGCTATCATTCCAAAATTGTTCATCCTTTTCTAAATCCTCACCTATAAGTTTCTTCATATTTTTACCTCGATTTTTTCGTTGAGGTAACTCGAGGGCTATTCCATAATTTTTTAGTTCATAATTTTCATCTTCTTCTGATTCCTCTTCCTCAGAATCATTCTCACCTGTTTGATTATCATCCGATTCGTTCTCTTCAGATACATTTTCAGGATATTCATTATCACTTGACTCGTCTACATTCACTTCAGATTCTTCTTCAGTTTCATCTTGTTCTTCATTAATTTTATCGAACATACTATTATTCTCTTCATTTTCTAGGACAAAACTTATGCTTTTAACACCATTATCTCTTTTTTTTGTCATTGTATTTTTTATTTTTTCCTTTTTTTTCCGATTTCATTCAATAAATATATGTTTGAATTACCAATACCACTCTCAAGGAAAAAAAAAAAAAATTAAATAAAAATAAATAAATAATTTGAAAAAAAGGAAAAATTGTTACTTTCGTGATATATATATATATATATATATAATATATATATTTATCAATATCTATATATAATAAAAATATATTTAGTGATAAGGTTATTTCTTTTTCTTTTTCTTTCTATTATAATATTCAAAAACAGTTATATTAAATCATTTCTCCTTAAATATTATTAAAGGTAAAAATAAAAAAAAGTTATACATATATATATATATATATATATATATATTACATATATAATTATTCCCCACCCCCCAGTTTTGTTACATCTTCTATAATCTTGGAAAACATCAAAAAAAAAAAAAAAAAAAAAAAAAAAAAAAAAAAAAAAAAAAGTTATATAAATAAAAATATTTATTAGTTTTAATACACTTATTAAAATAACTTTATTAAAATATATTATTATATATATTTAAACATTATCATTTTTATATATTAAAATTATTTCTGTCATTTTATATATCCTCTTTATTTCTAGGTTGAACTATTTTTTTTAATCTTTAAAAACATATTAATAAATTTTTTTATATTTTTATTATTTTATTTTATTTTTTTTTTTTGTTATATATTTATTATGAATATTTATTTATTACATTTATTTAATTATATTTTATTTTTTTTTTTCTATTATTATTACTTTATTATTTTTAAATTCTACTATTTTTACTATAAATTCTTATACTAATATGGGGGTAGTTTCTTATACCTAATTTTTTTTTTTTTTTCTATTTTGCATTTATTTACAATTTTTAAGTCTGATCTATTTCTTAATATATATAAAGTACAATTTATATTTATTATATGAATTTTTTATTGCCCTTAAAAGATTGTACATATTATATATATATATATATATATATATAATATATATATAATTATATATATAATATATATATATATATTATTATATATTTATGGTATACTATACATATAATATATAAATATTCAAAATATATAGTGTTTAAGTTGTATTCTATATATGTTATATATTATATATTAAATATTGTATATAGGATGTGTTAATCATTAAAATGAATTATTTATGATGAAGAATTATATTAAAAAGAAAAAAAAAATTAAAAGATTATATAAAGATTAAGCATTAAAATAAAAACAAAAATATTAAAGGATTAAAAAAGAAAAATGGAAAAAAAAAATTAAACAAAAAAAAAAAGAAAAAAAGAAAAAAAAAAAATACAATAAAATATAATATAATACAATACAAAAAATATATAATATAATAGGGAAGAAAATAAAATATATATAAATTTTTTGATGATTATATTAATAATGAAATGATGAATATAGTTCAAGTGCAAACACTCCATATATGAAATTAAATTAAATAAATAGAAAGAAATGAAAAGAGGAAAAAAATTATATTTCTCATAAAATAAGAATATATATATATATATATATGAACAAATAACATACATATATAAATTTATATAGATGTGAATCACGTTTCGTTTTTTAATAATAGATTTATATAAAAACATTCATATATAATATATATATATATATATATATATATATATATATATATATTTATATTATGAAAATTTTAAAAGCTTGA
This sequence comes from Plasmodium blacklocki (nom. inval.), assembly GCA_900097035.1. Taxonomy (NCBI): domain Eukaryota; phylum Apicomplexa; class Aconoidasida; order Haemosporida; family Plasmodiidae; genus Plasmodium; species Plasmodium blacklocki (nom. inval.). Next base: position 2,535,138 of record LT969563.1, read on the forward strand.
AAGTTATGAAAAATTGTCTTTTTTTCATTTATAAGTATAAAGAAAATGGTGTTTCTTTCATTAAATCATATTTGAATTCTTCAAAATTTTTTGGTGTAATATTTTGTAGATATATTCACATTCAATTAAGCTTAAGAAAAAAAAAAAATGTAGAAATAAAAAATGGTTATAATTGTTATACTACAACATGTATAGATTATGATGAAAATAAAGAAACATGTGATAATATTTTAAAGGACAAGAATAATTATTTCACACACGGATATATAAAAAATGAATTATATAGAAATGATGTTTATAAAAAAAAAAAAATAAATAATAATAATAATAATAAAATAAATTCTTTTCTGGTTCAATCATTAAAAAATTATAATTTGTTTAATATATATTTGGATAAAATAAGAAAATATAATTGTCATAATAATAATCAGATAAAAAAAAAAATAATCAATATTAATAGTATAAAATATTTTGACAATTATATTTATTTATACAATATAGAAGCCTTACTCATATTTACAACACATAAATTTCATATGTTTTTAAAAGAAAAAAATAAAAAAGGATATTATTCTTTATCAAATACATATAATATATATACAGAAATTTTTTTAAGTATTTTTATACAATTTAATATTATTTTAAACGATTTTTTTTTATTTAAAGGAGAAGGCAGTTCTAAACAATATTTTAATAATATATTGGATATATATATAAAATATAATCCACATATTTTAATGATAAGACAAAAAATTAAAAAAAATCAGGATAAATTAATATACTCCAATACATATTATAATGACGACTTCTTTATAAAGGTTTTAAAAATAATTAAAATATTCAATCAGTTTAATTTCTTTAGTAAATTGAAAAATATTGACATTAATGATTATTTACAAAGATCTTCAAAAAATTCATATTGTACAAATTTATTGTACTTTATGAAAAATAATAAACCTTATGATAATAAATATGTATCAACAAATAAGAAAGATGAAAACGAAGTATTCTATGAATGTATGAGTTTTACTGATGAAACTGACTGTTTAAGTAAGGAAAATTATAATTTTTTAAAAAGTTTAAGAATTTTTGATGAGGGTATTATGAATGAAATTGGATTAGATGAATACTTTAAATATAAAAGTCAAGAAGAACACAAAAAAAGGATGAGAAAAAAAAAAAATAATAATAATGATGATAATATTAATAATAATATTAATAATATTGTTTATGTAGATGATATATTAAGAGAACAAACAATTGAAAATACACATATGTTTAATAAGAAAAATCAATTATGTATAAATGAGAATAATAATAATAATAATAATAATAATATCATTCTTCATTTAAAATTTATGAAATCATTTAGTTGTATCTTAAAAAGTTTAATAAAATATTTAAATGAAGATGGTATATCCAAATTATTTATGTATTGTACCATATTATTTGATAAAAATATGGATAAAGATATTATTTGTTTTTACAAACATATGTATGAGCATGTGAAGAAAATGAACAAGATTAGTAATAAAAACATTGCTTATATATTAAATGGTTGTAATTTTTATTTACCTTCTGAAAATATATATTTAATAAAACATATATCAAATGATATATTAAAAAATAGTAGAGTATTTTATTATAAAGAAAGCAAAAAAGTATTTAAGAATATAAATAATATTGTACCATCACATTTAGAAAATATCATATATACATTTTCAAAAAATGGTTATAAAGATAAAAGAATGTTTTTGTTATTTAGTCAAGTTATAAAAGAAAAATGTGAAGGTTTTTCTTGTATCACTGCTATAAATATATTATATAGTTTTGCTAATTTAAATTATGAAGAACTTGTATTTGATATACTTTATGAAAAAATTAAAACGTTTGATTTTATATCATTTATGATGTGTAAAGGATTAAATATAATTAAATTATTAAACACCTTATTATTAATAGAATATAGACATTTGAATAAAAATGAAATGAAAAATTTTTACCCTTTTATATTAACACATAACAAAATTAATAGAATATGTGAAGAAAAAAGGATATTAAAGGATTATAATAATACTTGTACCTTTAAAAATGATAATATACATATAATAAAAAAAAAAGAAGATATAATACCAACAAACAAAATATATCTAATAACTAATAAAATGATATATAAAACACTACTCGTGTCATTATTATATGAAAAAAAATGTTTTAAAAATTTAGATAATAATATATCTGAAAATAGAATTGTAGATATATATAAAAAATTAATAAGATTAAATATAATTTGTGTAAAGGACAAAAATGATTTATTTATTTTAAAGAATATCTTAAAAAAGAATTATCAAAAGTTAAATATAGACGAATTTGATAAATATTTTGTTTTTTCATTTATTAATGCAAATATGAATAAAATAAACGTTCATAAATTAATCTATACATTGCAACAATATAATAAATTAATATATGAAATGAATATAATAAATGAAAGTACAAAAAAAAAAAAAAAAAAAAAATTCATATAAATGACTACGTAAATAAATATATATACACATGTATATATATATATATATATATATATAAATATTTATTTTGTTGTGGTGAGAATTTTTTTTTAAATTTTAGTAACATAAAAAAAGAAAAGAAAAATATAAAAATAACAAGAGACTCTTTTATTCGTTATAATTAAAGGTTTATTCATTAAATAAATATATATATATATATATATATATATTTATTTATTTATTTATTTATTTATACACATGTAATATATTCCTATATTTATGTGTCCATGTCAAAGTACTTATTCAAGTACTGAGTATAATCTTCTTCTTCACTTGAATAGAAATTATAGTCATCAAAATTTTCTTCCACATTATTATCTAATTTGTTATCAACATTTTGATTATCCTTATTATTTTCCAATTCTTCATCTTTTATTGATTGTTGAGATGATTTAATGTCTTGATTATTGATATTTGTGTTATTTGTAAGTTCATTATTTTGATCATTTTGGTTACCAGGATTATCCATGTATGATTTTAAATTATTATTTTGATTATTTTTGGCTATATTTATTAATTTAAAAAAATTATCTGCTTTATTATATTTAAAGTCTAGCTTAATAATATCTATAATACCATTAATAAACCATGGATAGTTATTTTTTTTTATTAAATTATCTATATTTATTTTATTATCCGTATTATCAAAAGTATGATATTTATGAATTAATAGCTCCATTATATAATTTTTATTATTATAAAGGAATCTAATTTTATCATCTTTTGTTAAAACATTATCTACTTCTTTATTATATTCATCTGCATTATTAATACTATTATCGATTTTTACATGTTTAAATTTACATGCAGGATTATGACATGAATTATATATAACATTATTACGGCAATAAAAAAGTTGATAATCATGAGAAAAAATACAATTTTGTTTATGGCATGTACCTTTAACTAAAAATTTACATAACTTTGATATTTTATATATTGGAATAACATCATGTGAATAAGTGCATTTATCATTATGTATACATTTCCCTTTTTTGAAAAAAAATTTACATGTTTCTTTTTTTGGTTCATACTTAAAATTATCAAAAGTGTTTTCTGTCTTGTTAATTTTCTGGTTTTTGATCTTTTTCCTTTTATCTGCACTTATATCTACATTTTTTTTTTTCTTCTTTTTCTTCTTTTTTTTAAAACTAACAAGAGCATTCTTGGTTGTATTTCCTATAAAAAAGATATGGAATATATATATATATATATATATATATATATATGTATATGTATATATTTAATAATATTTTCTATTTTGTGCTATACCTGTTATGTCAGATATTTTCTCTAAAATGGTCTTGTCGTTTATTTTTTCCATCACGTAATAGTATTATAATATATTATTATATGTATAAAATTGTATATTTAAAAAAAAAGATAAAAAAAATATTTACTACAAAAAATATTATTAAAACTAAAAATTATATATATATATATATACATAATATTATGTTAACATTCATTGTTTAATTATTTTTATAAAACATATAATAAAAAATAAATATATTTGCATATATATATATATATATATATATATATTAAAATATATAATAAGAAGAATTATTGATCAATTTATTTATTTATTCATCTATATTTTAGTTATTATTATATATATTTGATACCATTTCTTTGGGTATAATTTATTAAAGATTTAATTTTACGTATTTTATATGAAATATATCTTCTAAATATTGTATTTATAAATATATGATATTATAAAAAAATAAATTAGTTATATGATGTATAGGCGCATAAAAAACGTACGTATAAATATTATAAAAGATTGCATATAATAATATTATATATATATATATATATATATATATATATATATATATTAACAGTATTATTAAAAAATATAGAATATTTTTCATGTGGGTCATAATTATATACTTTATATAATTTGTATTGTATTGTACTGTATTTTATTTTATTCCTATTTTTTTTTATATTTACTATATTTTTTATATTTATTTATTTTTTTTTACAACGTGATTTTTAAAATAATAAATAAAAACAGTTTTATGTAAAAATATATATGTAACTTGAATTTTTTTCTTTTTGATAGTTTTTTTTCTTTATATATTAAAAAAAAAAATAAAAAAATAAAAAAAATAATATTTGTATTGTATAACTTATTAAAAGTTAATAAATATTTTATCCTATTATTAAAAATATTATTACTAAAAAATAAAATATTAATTTTACCTATAATTTATTATAATATATTATAACTTAATATATTTTAAGCTTTCTTCTAAAATTATTTTGGGTATGTCTTTCAAATGTAAAGATATAGAAAATATATATATATATATATATATATATATATATTGATATTGATATTATCTGTGCTCTTAAATATATTCCTAAAAAATATAAAATATTGTTAATTATTTTTTAATATACAAATTATATCCTGATTATAATGTCTAATTATTCTTTTTTTATCGTAAACTTTTTCTCCTTATTCTTTTCTTCATTTCCTTGGTATTTTCTACATGGTTATTTTAATACACTATATATTCTAATTCTTTCTTTTTTATTTAAGACATAATACATATGTATATATATATATATATATATATATACATGAATTATTAATTATTATTATTATTATATTTTTTTTTTTGTCTATATATTCAAAAATAAAGAAAAATATATAAATGTATAATATATATTCTAATATAATATAAATTCAATAAGAAAAAGAAAAAAAAAATTCCATTAAAATTATAAAAAATAAATAATAAAAAAAAAAAAAATAAATATATAAAGGGCATTAAAATGATAAGAAAAAAAAATGAAACTACTAAAATAGGTGCTGCGGTTAAAGATCCAATCAATATAAAAATTCTCACAAAAGAGAATAAAACAAACAATATAAATAATATTAAACCAGTTGATAATAAGAAGAAAAAAACTAAAAAGAAAAAAGTAATAAAAGATAAGATCCCAAAAGAAGAACATGTTGAAATAATTGAGAAAAAAGAACTCGTAGAAAATTATAAAATAAATACATATGACGAAAGTGATAATAAATTATTCAATCATATAGTATTATATATAAAATTAAGAGAAGAAAAAAAATTAAATGAACTGCTAAAAAAGTATTATAAGGATGAATACAATCCCTTATTTTATATTGAATGTGATATAGATGTATGTATTTATAACATTTGTTTCACATTATCCAATTCTAAAGGTTCAAATATGAATAATAAAAATGATAATATGTCGTTGAAAAAAAAACAATTCATTTACTTTTATAACATATTAAATTGTAAATGTTTAAATACTATATTATATTACTTGAAAGAATTTTTTAAGGATTACAAAATGGATGATTTTGAAAATGTTTGTGAAACTTTACAGTTAACTTATTTCTTTTTCTTTCTTTTATGGAAAGATACTTATGAAATATGTAATAATATAATAAAAACATTCTGTTTAGATACATTTAAAATTATATCTATGTTTAAATATTATTTATATGAAAAATATATAAACTACAAAAATAAATGTATCTTAAATAAATTTGTGTTATTAAAAAAAATAGAGAGTGAAAATTATCATAATGATTTTTTTTCATTTGAAAACAAAGTAAGTTGTAATTTGTCTTGTATTAATGAAATCATATTTGAACATTTGAATATCAAGATATATTCTCCTGTAAATTTGGAGAAAAAGTATTTTATCAGTATACTTATAAAAAATAAGTCCTATGAATATATAAAGGATATGTTATTTTTGGATTTATTCCAAGTGCACATTATAACAAATTCTAATATTAATGATAAAAATAAATTAATTAATATACACAATGATATATCAAATATATGTCATAACACAATGTGTCGTGATATGAATGGGAATATAATGCCATCTTTTAATTTAAATGATAGTTCAGATGTGTTATTATTAAAAGATTATAAAAAAAGTATATTTGAGTTAGAGGAAAAGAATAATAATTTTAAATATGAGTACATTGTTGAAATGCCGGATTATCTTTATGACAATGATGAGGTGGATGTATGTTTTATAGAATATAAGAATAAAGTAAAATATAAGCATTTGTGTGAAGCAGAAATTTTGTTGCACGCAAAAAATGAAACATTATTTGTTAACCCTAATATGATAATAACATACAATGGAATAGATAAAAATGAATATAAAGAAGAAAATAAAAGAGAAGGATACTTAATTTTACCAAATATGGAAGAAATGAATATTGTTAGTTCTCATGGAGAATATAGAGAAAATATTTTTACAACAATGAATCATGATATTTTTTTCAATACAAAAGTGGATGATACAAAAAAGATGCAAATGGAGAAATATTATGAAAAATTGGAACATACCAATACTAATACTAATACTAATACTAATAATAATAATAATAATATTTATAATTGTTATATAAATACTCCCAATAGTTTAAATCTAAATGATGAATATGAATCAAGCCTCTTATATAATGAAGTTTTAATTAATAATAATGAAATAAATATATGGAAAGTTCAAAATACAAAATTCAAATTAAATAATAAAACATATTTAAAAATACATTCGAAAAGAATAGGAAATTACTATATTAATTTAAATAATATCCAAAGTATTCCTTATAAAAATTGGAGTATAGAATTTATGGATAATATCATAATAATAAAAATAAAAAATAAAATGAATATAGAATTTGTATTTCATATAACAAGTGATGGTATATTACTTATAGATAATAAGATAGATATTTTAAAAGATTTATATAATATCCTTTTTGATGTACCCACGTTACTTTTATTAATGAAGAAAAAGGGAATAAACTTTTTGGTTACTAATATAGAAATACAGAAATTGATGAGTGAAAAATATTTTGTAGAAAATGAGGAAACAGAGGAAAATATAATTCATGATATTTTATTATGTTTCAAATTTATGAATTTTTATTCAACTAATGAAAAATTAGATATCTCAAGAATGATAATAAATATTAAGATACATGAAACATATATTATGAACAAATTAGGGAGTATATTAAATCAACCTATAGATATAATATATGAAAAGACACATTGCAAGTAATATAAATAATATAATAAATTCGAAAAATTTTATGCTATAACAATAATATTAAATATATATATATATATATATATATATATATATGTATTTCTTTTCAGAATTCACATTATTGAAAGAAATGAATGTCAAAAGAAGCTTAAGAAATATTTAACAAAACATAAGTCTTTATTATTTTGTCTATTCGAATTATGTGAATACATATATTTGTTTCATGATAAAAAAGAAAAAATAATCATAAGTGAAAATAATAAACATGAAAAAAATATACACGATAGAGAAGATGATAATGAGGAAGATAATAAAAATGATATAAAATATTTACAAACTTTATTAATTAATATATTTAATTATAACAACATTAAAAAAATTAAAAATATAATAAAAGAAAATGATAACAATAATAATTGTACAATATCAAATGAAAATAATAACATATTGGACGAACAATATAATGATATCCTCAAATTTAATGAGATGACATATCATTTTTATTTATTTTTAAAGTTCACCAAAATGGTTTTATTAACAAATATATATATATAAAATAATATACATATATATATATATATATATATTCACTTCTTTATACATTAAATTTATCCATTTTCTTTTATAAATTAAAAGGTTATTTCTGCAGCTCTCAGTGCGTCCTTCTAAAGAAAAAAAAAAATAAAAACAAAAATAATATACATAATAGTATCTATTATATATTCTTATACATTTATTCGAAAATATTTATATAAATATTAATATTACGTAGGTATGTGCTTTTTCTTGGTTTAATTGTTTCACTCTTCTTTTGTGTTTTTTTGATTTTTCGTGTTGTGTTTTTGCGTCGTTATTTATAAAATAAATATCACAAGCGAAGCACTTAAATTGTCCTATATTAAAAAAAAAAAAAAAAAAAAAGATGAATAATATAAGTGATATATAAGAAAAAAAAATTGTTGTATATTTAAAATAAGGACATTATAAATAATCTGATAAATATTTTAATATATATGTAATATTTATTTTATTTTATTTTTGATTAAATTACCGCATCCTTTTTTATTTTCATCCAAAGGAAGTTCTGGTTCATTGAAGTAGTCGTTATATACTACAAAAAAAAGGAAAAGTAAATAAATAAAATAAGGAAAAAAAGAGAGAAAAAAAAAAAAAAAAGGATAATAATAAATATATATATAGACATTACATATATATAGGTTTATAAATATGAACATGACTAAAATATTATATATATATATATATATATATATATATATATATACATATTACAAACGATTGATTGTTTTTTGTTTTCATAAGAACAATAACAAATTTTTTTTAATTACCTTGATCGTAGTCTCTTTTCCTTTTCCTTGTTTTTAGAATTTTACTCTTTATAGTATTACGTGGATTTTTCTTTTTTCTTGTTGATAATGCCACTAAAAATATAAAATATATAAACACACACATAAATATATATATATATATATATATAATAGTATAAATTAATAAATTATGAATATATCATTCTTTAATTTTTTTTTCGAGGCAAGGATTCATAATATATTATGGTCTTCATTTATTTTATAATATTATCACATTTTAACTTCTTGTTCTAATTGTTTTTTTTTTTTTTTTTTTTTTTCTTTTTTATTCTTTTTTATTTTACTTTGACTAGTTTTTATATTTTCTTATGTTTTGGAATAAATTCTTAACGATTATATTAAGTAATACATTATAGAATATATATTTATATATTATAATTAAGAATAATAATATTTTCTAATTTAACTATTTATATAAAATATGTTGCTTTGTATTATATATATATATATATATATATATATATATATATATATTATATATTTCCCTATTTTATTTATAACGAGAAAAAGAAAAAAAAAAAAAATGAAATAAAATAAAATAAAATAAAATGGATATAATTATATTTTAATTTTTAGATAAAAGCTTATTATTATACTAATTAAAATTATGAATAAAAAAAATAAAGTATGTTTTATAAATTAAAATTAAAAGTATCAATAAAAAAAATAATAAATGCAAAAATATATAACATGTTTATAATGAGAAAAATAGAAAAAGAAAAAAAAAATATATATATATTATATATATATAATTTTTACTATTTAAAAATGGTTTATTTATATTTCAATATTATGTATTATATGCATAAAAGATTTTCAGTCACTTTTTTTTTTTCCCTTTATATAAAAAAAAAATGGTCTATTAAAAAAATATAATATTCTTTTGGTTATGAAAGGAAAAAATAGGAACGATGAAATTTAGTTTTTTGATTTTTGATTATTTTATTATTTTTTTTTTTTTTTTTTTATTTTATTATTTACTTATATTTTTTAATTTCTTCTCACTTTAACATATACTTATTTTTTAATTAGAATTATTTTGAAAAAAAAAAATATTTGTTTTTGTATATATGTTTTAAAAAAAAATATATATTTGTGAATATATTATGAAAAGATATAATTTTGTTTTCTTTTTAATTATATATATATTATATATGTGTTTTTAAATTTTTTTTTTTTTTTTTTTTTTATTATTTTTAAATAAATATGATGGTTATTTTCCTAAATATTTCTCTAAAAAAAATAATGAAAATGTTAGATTATTATAAACATATCATTTAGAATATCAAACTGGGAAAAAAAAAAATAAAAAATATATATAAAATAATAAAATCACGAAAAGATATATTCATTTATAAGTATATCCTTTTCATATTTCATTTATATATATATATATATATAATTATTTATATAAATTTGTGTGTCATAAATATTATATGTAATTTGGCGTTTGTGAAATATTATATGCAAATGAGTATGGTTATATCTATAATCATATTTACAAAATAAATGTGTTGCATTTTTTTTTTATTTTCCTAAAATTTTATATTTGCCATAATTATATTTTTATATATTTGCAATTTTCATATTTTCTTTTTTTTTTTTCTTTTTTTTTTTTTTTTATTTTTTTCTTTGATTTTTTTTTTTTGTTTTTTTTTTTTTTTTTTTTTTTTTTTTTTTTTTTTTTTTTTTTTTTTTTTTTTTTTTTTTTTTTTTTTTTTTTTTTTGTATTTTAATTTTGTCAAGATATATTATTATAATGGCATAATATAAAAGCGTTATACATTTAATTTTAATTTTTTTTTTCATTTTTTATTTAATACAACATGGAATAATCATACAATAATATTCAAGAAAAAGAAAAAAATGCAATAAAATAAAAAAAAATAAGAGATATATTTTGAAAAAAAATGAAATACATATTTATAAGGCATTGTCTTATATGTAGTGTATATAATATATCTATTTGGTAGTTTTAATATATATGTATATTTTTCATTACAAATATCTGTGTATATGTATAAACAATTTGTGGATGTATATGTAATTTGTTGAAATTGCATAAGTTATACACACAGGTAATATATATATATATATATATATATATATATATATATGTTATAAGTACATATATATTGGTGGAAATAAGAAAATATATTATTTTTTTTTAAAAAAAAAGAAAAAAATAGAACTGTGTTTGTGAAATTGATATTAAAATACATTTATGTTATATTACTATGGAAATAAAAACAGAAAAAGGAGATAAAAAAAAGAAAAAAGAAAAGAATGATGAAGATGTATTAAATTATAAGTCGAACAATCCTAAGGAGAAACATGAGAAATTTCAGAAACTTTTTTATTTTAATGAATGCTATGAAAATAAAAATTCCGATACAAATTCCAATATTATGAGTAATACATATGAAAATATGTATGAAGATTTTTCATCCAATTATGATGATAGTGCATGTAAATCTAATGATGATTTAACTGAATTTTATTTATATAATGAAATTAATAATCATAAATATAATAATAATTTATATGACTTTTATTTAAGTAAGTTTAATAAAAATGCTGAGGAAAAGCAAAAGTTGAAAAACGCTAAACTTCATTTTATGGACAAAATAAATTATTTGAAAAAAAAAGAGAAGAACAACCAATATGATAATAATAACACAATGAATAATAAAGGCAATAGTAAAAATAATTATAGTGGAAATAATAAGATTTATAGTAATAATTATAATAATAATAGTTGTATATTCTTAGATAAAGAAAAAATATATAATTTTGAAGCAAATTATTTAAATCATGATGAATTCGAATACGATAAAATACTAAAAGAAAGAAGTAAAAAACATAACCCTAATGAAAATGTATCAT
>LT969563.1:2549102-2556602 GCA_900097035.1 Plasmodium blacklocki (nom. inval.)
TGTTGATCATAATAATATTTTTAACCGGGGAAATAATAACCAGAATAACAATAATAGTTATAATAATCATGATTATGATAATAATATGAATGAAGAATATGAACAGTTAGACTATATTTCCACGTCGTCTAATAAAACCGAGAATTTATTCAGCTCACTTGATAAAGCTCATAATGACAAAATACCAAATGATAATTCTTTATTAAATCAGAAGAATATATTTTTTGATAGGAACTATTTTTTTGTAAAGAAATTATATAATGATCAAAAAAAGAATATTCAGAAAAGTAGTAGATATATGTCACAATTAAATGATAATAATATTATACATATCCATATATATATATATAAAAGTAAAAATAGATTTGAATATTTATTACCAACTCAAAAAAAAACTAATTTATTATGTAATGATGATCATTTATCTTTAAGTAATAATAATTTAAATAATAATTATCAATTAATAAATTTATTTTTAAATAATTTTAAAAAAACTATGCAAATAAAGTATCGATTTAAAGCAATCATAGGAAAAATAAATAGTATTTTTGAATTTCAGAATTTCTTATTTTCAATTTTTTCTATTTTCTATATATTAATATGTTGTTATTATAAAAATTTTATTCATTTTATAATATCATTTACTATAATATTTTTTATATGTTTAAATAATGAAAAAAATTATGAATGTTATAGGAAAATTTTGTATGAATTTCCAATATTATATTTATTTTTCCCAAATAAATTATTATGTAAAATATCAAAGAAATCCAATTTATATCATTTGCACACATTTTTACATATTTTTTTATTAAACAGATTTCCTTACTTTTTTCAATATTTATATAAGAACCACAAATGTAAGTGTTTATATTTTTTTGCATATGCTCCAACATATTTGGGAAAATATTATAACCATTATTTTCTATCACCACCTGAGGAAAATGAATTAAATAATAACAAAATATCGATGTCGTTCAATATTCCTAAAGTTAGAGATCATAAAAAGAAAACACATTCACAAGAATTATTGGACAATCCAAAGTTATTACCAAGAAGTAACTTTTATAATGTAATTGGAAAAATAGATAATAATCAATTAATGATTAGCAATTTAGATGAAAATATAAAAGGAAGGAAAATTACAAGAGATGAATGTTATAATAATAAATTGGTATGCACCAAAATGTCTGATGGTATAAATAAGAAGTGCCTTTATCGTTATGAAAAATTGTTAAGTGGAAGTATGGAATTGAATTTATTAAATAATAATCATGAACATGAAGAAATTAATTTTACACCTATTAATAAAAATAATAACAATAATGACTATAATGTTGATAATGATAATGTTGATAATGATAATGTTGATAATGATAATGTTGATAATGATAATGTTGATAATGATAATGTTGATAATGATAATGTTGATAATGTTGATAATGATAATGTTGATAATGATAATGTTGATAATGATAATGTTGATAATGATAATGTTGATAATGATAATGTTGATAATGATAATGTTGATAATGATAATGTTGATAATGATCATAATGATAATAATAATAATGATAATAATAATAATGATAGTATTAATAATATTAATAATAATAATAATAATAATAATAATACTAATAAGTGTGCTAATTACTGTAATGATGAAAAATATAACAAAATATTACTAAATAATCAAGTTATGCAAAACGATGAGACAAATATTTATATGGTTAATGATAATAATACATGTGCAGAAAATATGAATAATAATAATGGTTCAGATAAATGTTATGATACAGTAAATGAATATATGATGAAAAATTCAAAATTTGAAGGAAAATATCAAAATTCTAGTAATATACATGATCTAAAAAAAGGAACTAATAATGTTGAAATGTTTAATAAAAATTCTTATGTTAAAGATTATCATGATGGAGTTTTAGTTAATTGTAATAAAAATAATAGTATAAATGAATATCAAAAACAATATTCTAGTGATATACCAAATGATATATCAAATAATAAGGAATTTGTAGTTATGAATCATAATAAGGAAGAAGAAAAATTAAAAGAGAATTATTATTTATTGCCTTTTTCACAACAACACTGTTCAGAAAACAATAACTATGTATCTTCAATTAATAATAAATATAACACCCCTATAAACGATTGTCGATTGAAAAGAAGTTTCTCTGATGTGAGAAATGTTATAGATGATGATATAATAAAAGAAGAAAGAAATATTTTTAGTTATACTGATAAAATTAAAAGTATTTGTTGTAATATGGATTATAAGAAATTATCAGATGATATGGAGTATTGTTTTTGTGGAAATAATATGAATGATACATATATAGAAAAGTGTTCAATATTAAATGATGATAAAATAGTTGGGCGTAACTCAGAAACTGTTATAGGTAAACATTTAGGTCTTAATGATATTATTCTAATGGATTTAGAAATTAAAATTATGAATAATATGAAGCGTAATTATTATGATTCAATGAATGATTTAGGAAATATAAAAAGTGTAGATGATGACAAAGTAGTAGATGATGAGTACAATAAAAGAAAAATGAATAATAAAGAATTTTCTTTTGAAATTAATAATGAAAAATATCATTTGGATTTGGATACATATGAAAATGAACAAATTAGATTTTCTAAATTTTATGATGATAATAATATATTAACCTGTGAAAATAATTATGATGAATATATACATATGAATAATACGAAAAATAGATATTCTTCTTATAACTATCCAACGAATCATATATATAAAAGTTATTCTTTCCGTTGTGATACACTTAATTGTGATACCAAATATTCATTTTATAGTTTTATTGAATACTTTCCAAAATATTTCTATTCATATATAGAGATGTTATATATAAATATAATACTTATCTTTATGTATGTATACTGTTTTTTTATAATAACTGTTCATGGTGGGTTAGAAAATGATCTTCCTTTATATTTTTATTTCTTAAATAAAAAAAAGAAAAGGTGCAAAAAATCCAAACCAAAAGAAAATAAAAATTATTCTTATGAAAACAAAGAAGCCGAGGAGATTCAAGAAGAAATCAAAAGAAAAAAGAATGAAGAAAAAAAGAAAAATTACAAATCCAATTTCTTATTTAAATCCAAGCGATTTTTTAATACATGGAAGGAGAAAGGAAAATGGTATACTAAAAATATTAAGACTAATTTAAGCAGAAATATGTCAGATGATTCAGGTTCTTTAAAAAATGAGCATATTTATGAAAATGATGATAACTGTATTGACAATGAGAATGTTATTAAAATGGAAGAATATGATATTAAAAATATAGGACAAGGTAATAATAATATAAATGATAATAATAATAATAATAATAATAATAATAATATAAATGATAATTATAATATGGCAAGTTGTAATTCTTTTAAGGAAATTAGTTTAATACCTACACATCCAATAGAAAAAATCGAACAACATGAAATTAACAAAATGGAAGAAACAATTAAAGATGCAAATATTTATATGAAAATTAGTAATGTAAAGAACTATAATCATGATAATGATCATAATAAATGTTTTGATACCTCTTTAGATGATTCGAAAAGGAATTTATCTTTCATTGAATTGAAAGATTTGAAAAACCAAAATAAAAACATACAAAATGATAATAATAATAATAATAATAATAATAGTAATATTAATAATAATATTGGAGGAAAGAATTCTTCCTTAAATATTGAAGACGTTAAGGCAAATAACAATTTTATTTGTAAAATTAACGATTCACATAATGTAAAGTTAAATACATGTAGATCACTTCCAATTGGGTCCTTAAACGAACTAAAGGCATACAAATCCCTTTCATATCATGATGATGCCAAGGGTGAAAAGAGAACAGATATAAATGAAATTATCCTTCCAAATAAAGAAAAAAATACTAGAACTAAAGAAAATGAGGAACATAAAAAAGGTTATATGAAATTTATTGACAAACTAAAAGATATTAAAGAAGAAAAAATGAATCAATTAAAAAATATGTACAAATCTGATAAGAATCCTCAACTTCTTAAAAGAGGTTTAGGTCTTTTAAGAAACCATTTACATAATGATAACCATATATGTAATAGTAGCAAAAAGAAAAATTCTTATGAACATGCTATTAATAATGATGAAAAAGAAAATAAATTAAAGAAAAAGAAGTTTAAAATAAAAAAAAAATATATATATGGTAGTTCCATAAATAACAACGAATCATCTATTTGTAAAGATTCATTTATATCTGATCCAATTTTAAATGCAAACGAATCAATGGAAGTAATAAAAAAAAAAAAAGAAAAAATGAATTGCATGAAACTTATGAATGAAGTAAATAGTTATGAAAATAATACTGAATCATTCTTTAAAAAACATTTAAATAGAAGAAATAAAAATAAAAATCTTTTAATAAATGAAAATTTGTTAGATAGGAGTGTTGCTTCGAGTAGTTCAACATATAAAGATAATGTATTTGAAATAAAAAAAAATGATAAGAATAATATATTTTATAACGTATATAAAAATTCTGAATTAGATATTGACCGAAGTAGTTTTAATACAGATGATTTATCACTTTTTCAAGAAAAAAAAATGTTATGCAATATATCCTTTAATTCTAAGAGGAAAGAATTAAGAGATAAAATTATTTCATATATGAGAAATAGAACAAATAAAGAACAAAAGAAAAAATATTCAGAAATGGACCAAAAAAATAGTGTTGGTGCAAGTACATTAAATGATGAAGGAATTATAAATTCAAGATATCCAAGAGATATTATATATTCAAAAGGAAATAATAATTTGTTCCATTTAAAATATGAAAAAGATGTTGAATATTTATATAATGATAAGCATGTTAACAAAATTAATGATGACAAAGAAAATTTAAGTTTATGTGATCATAATGAATATACAAATTATTGTGATAATGGAGATTTCACAAAATTATCTGATAATCAAGAGGATTTGACATTAAATGAATACCATAATATTATAAAAGCAAGTGAGAATAAAATAATGGATAAAATTGATGATAATAATGAAATAATTGATATAGATACAAATAAGAAGAATTATATTATGAAAGCAAATGTATCCTTTACAATATCTCACAGAATAATTAAAAGAAAATATGATTACCGCAAAATTAATGGGATAGGTTATTACAGTGAATATGACATGCGTAGAGTTATAAGAAATAGGAAAAAGAAATGCAAAAAAAAATTCTTTCATTCAAATAGTATATTAAAAATATTAGAACATACTAATGAAGAAGATGTAACAGTGGAAAAGGAGGTTAATAATAGAATTAGTAGTTTTTACTCCTTAAAAAATGATAAACAAATTGAATACTCTTTATTTAACAAATCAGTGGTAAACGAAACAAAAAACATAACATTAGAAAAGAAAGAAAATATGAAAGATATTAATAAAGATAAAATAAGTGATTTAAAAGAAGAGATAAATATAAAAAAGGATAAACAAGATATATCAACCATCTTATGTACAAAAGAAAAAAATATATTAAGTGAACATATGCAAGAAAATATTTCAAAAAAAACAATTGAACAATTTTCAAACCAATTAATTGGAGAAAATAATATGCAGTACGCTGTTGAGGGGGGAAAAAAAACACAAAATGAATTAAAAGACGATCAACAACAGAACCATGAAAATATGAATGAAGAAGAGCATAACAACTTTTTTTCGATGAAAAAAAATAATTTATTCCTTAGTATGAAAGAAAAATTACTGAAATTAAAAAATATGAATAAAAATAATTTTACTTTTAAGGACAAATTAAAACGATTTTCATTAAATAAAAATAAATTAAGATCGAATAATGAATTTGATCAAGGGAAAAAAAAAAATGCTGATTATTTTTACAATATAGGAGAACTCATAGAAGAAAAATGTATAAATAAATTAAAAAGGAATATATTATTTAGAAATTTATTAGAAAAAAATAATGATATGTTAGATAATCAGTTTGAAGAAATGAGAGTTGCAAATACTTCAAATTTTAAGAATAATAAAATATATTATAATAGAAAACAAAATGGGTATAATAATAAATCATATTTTAATATAAAGAACAAAATATGTATGTTAAAAAAAAGTTCTACACACACATGTAAAATTTTCCATAGTAATATTAAAAGTAATCAAATTATCTATAACGAATTTGATAAAAGAAATATATTTAATAATAATACATTTCTTAGCAAAGAATTTAATTATATTAATAAATCTATACTTTTAAGACATTCGAATTTAAGAAGAAATTTATTTAGTAATAGCAATTATAAAAGTAAACTAGAATTAATAAGTGACATTACATTTCATAGTCATAAAAAAAAAAAAAGAAGACAGAAACATATTATAACAACTATAGTAAATAATTATAATAAATTGTTATTAAATAAAAAGGTTTATTATAATTCTATAGCAAAAAATAATATATTCGATATATTATATTATTTCCTATTAACCAATTGTGTTAATTTTCTTTTAATTTTTACCATAACATATTTATATATGAACAAGATATATTATATATTTATGTATTCAAAACATGTACATTTAAAAGAAATGAAAAAGGAAAGGAAAAGGAATGTTGATTTTAATCATATTGTTCGTATTATATATAACAAGAATGTATTTTCTTCAAATGCCTATACCTTAAATATTAGTAAGAATAAAAACATATATTTAAAAAAAAATATATTTAAACAAATATTTGTTCAGAATAAAAAGCCTAATATAAATAAAAATAATGAAAAATATGAAGAGAATGATGTGACATCAGACACTCTACAAATGGAACCAGCTGAATTAAAGTATAACTTTTCTCCAAGTAAATATGACGAAATTAAGGATAAAAAAAACATTCTTACAATTTATAAAAGTGCTAAAACGCATATTAAAAGTTTTATGTCAAAACATATGATACTTAACAACTTCTTGGAGAAGTTTCTTAACCTTTTCAACTATAAGAATTTAAATTTAACCAAGGTATATAAGGAAAAGAATGAACATAAAAAAGTTACCATAAGATGGGGATATATATATATATATATATATATATATATATATATATATATTATTTATTTTGTAGATCGTTATTGCCATTTTTGCATATTTTGCAATCATATTGTTTCCTATAAAATTTCATCATTTGGTTATTTTAAAGTTGCTACATTGGTATTACAAGGTGAGATATAAATTGATATATATATATATATATATATATATATATATATATATATATGAATATATGTCGCTTATATAATTTATATTTCTATAATACTTAGGGATACTTGAGGAGATATTACAAAAATGTTATTTTATATAGCATTTTGGAGAATATAAAAAATATTAAAAAGAATTTAAACTTGTATAAGCCTATATGCTCATTAAATGTAATAAAAATGGAAAATTATTTATATAAATTAAAAAAA
>LT969563.1:2559102-2654102 GCA_900097035.1 Plasmodium blacklocki (nom. inval.)
AATTTTTTGTATTTATTTGAATATATATATATATTTATTTTTATTTTTATTTCTCTATATATTTTTATTCGTTTTAATTATTTCTTCATTTTCATTTATTGTGACATTTTTTGATTAGTTATTAAATATTTTCCCCCTATATATATATATATATATATATATTTATTTATTTATTTATTTATTTATATATTTATTATTTAATTTAATTTTATTTATTTATTTAAATGGAATTCTAATGAATATATTAAATCATTTTATATGTTGTCTTTCTGTTATCCTGTTAAAATTTATTGAATGGAAACAATATAATTATGATTGTGCTGTAGTAATAAATAAGAATAGTGTTATAAAGAATGCAAGAATTTTAGATGAATATGAAAATATTAATAGTTCAGAAAATGAAGATGAATATGAAGATTATTTAGAAGATAAAGGATCCAATGAATTTGAACAAGTGAATTACAAATATTTAGATTATGTAAATTTTACCATTGTTAAAAGTAAAAGTACCTTTCAACATGCTCTAAATGAATTATTTGTATTTTTAGGATCACAATATAGTACAGATGAAAAGATTGTATTACATGTAAAATTAATTGATATATTATCCCTTTTATTTGTTCATTATAGAGATAATTTAAGTAATTTTGAACACATAATAAATAGTTTTCAAGATAGAAATAAATTAATGAATTCTGTTGAAGGGGAATATTTCCGTGAATTTATTGATGAAAGGGATAATTATATATTTGATGTAAAAAATACATATTATAACTCTCAATATGTAAATAAGGAAAAGGAGACCATATTGAATAAAAAGAAAACCATTTATGAAATATTCCAAAAAAACTGGAAAACTGATGGTTATCGTTTTTATAGTGTTAACAATAAAAAAAAATATTATTATCCAAGGAAAATTAATCTTGATGAACCAAGAAAACGAAAAAGCAAAAAGAAAAAGAAACAAAAAAATATAAAATGTGTTAATTTGGTATGTAAACCTGTAAAAATTGAATTAAAAAGTTTAGGCAAACCCGTAAATAATCCTGTAGATGATAATACTGATGTTAAAACTATGGAAGGAGAACAATACATTAAAGGACAATTTGAAGATATAAATGATGGAATACAAGGAATAGAAAATGTTCAACAAGAAAAAAAAGAAAATATGGATACTTTTGATATTCAAAATGAAATACAAAATCAAGTACAAAATGATATAGAAAATGAAATAGAATATGAAGTTAAAAATGATAATAATAATAATAATATAGAAGAAAGTGAAGTTATTAAATCATATAAAAACCAAATATGCGATGCTGATGAAAATAAAACACCAAGCATCGGTTATGTTAGAGAAAATAGTTTAGGTCCAGGAATTGCTTATCGTATGAGAAAAGATTTCTTCTTAAAAGATTCTTCATTTAATGTTATAGCCCTTATAAACTCTATAACATCTAATAGAGATAATAAGGTTGTTAATAAATTACATGAAGGATTAACTAAATTAGGTATTACGACTATTGAACATTTAATTAGATATACGAATATTTTAGCTATATTTTTCTCTTATGATATTTTTGATGAATTGTACTTACAAATTAAATTAGTAAAAGAATATTTCGGACTTATAAAATATAAACATGATATTTTAAATACTGAAGAAAATGAATATGTAGTAGGTAAAAAAAAATTTTATGGAAAATATAATATGATTGATGATGAAGTATTCGTATCTCCTAATTGTTTAAGTGCTTATTGTAAGTTAAAATCTGTATGGATGCAAAATAGGAATATTACAGTAAAAGTCGAAAAAAGTAGTACTAATAGTTTGAAAATTATGATGTTAGGAGATATTGGACAAGGTTTTGAAGAAGAAAAGAATTTTGATGTTCAGAATATTTATAACTTTATGGGTTATAATGAATTAAAAAGTACTGTACAAAGTATGAAAAAATGGCATATAGAAAATAATGCAGATTTTGTTATTAATTTAGGTGACAATATACCTAATGATGGTAGTTACAATTTTATTGGAAACTTCCAATGGCACCGATTAATGAGAAAATTTTTTATATTTAAAAAAAAAAGTGAAAAACAAGTTCATAAGGATTTAGGAACTCATACATTAAGTGCTGAAAGTATAGCTAATTTTTATAATGATAAAATAAAAGAAATGAATGAAGGTAATTATAAAAATCACATAAATTATTATAATGATAATAATATACATAAAATTACAGCCCAAAATGAAAATAAAGAAATTGAAAATTCAAACGATAGCAATAAGTTGAATAATGGTAAAAGTACAAGTAATAAAGGTAATGATTTACAAAACGTTTCTAGTACGAATCCATATAATATTGATGTTGTAGATCATACAAAATCGGCAAAGTCTAATACTTCTATTAATGAAAAGGAAGAAAAATATATAAGTTCTGTAGAAGAACGTGCGAATTTATATGAAGATGATGAGGAAAATGATGATGAAGAAAATTCTAATGAATTTTCATCAGAAGCTATACCATTTTATTCTATATTAGGTGAAAAAGATTATTTCTATTTCCCAAGTGAACAAATTCAAGAACATTATTCTAAAAGAATCCCTGGATATTTTATGCCTAATAATTATTATTGTGTTAATTACGATTTTACATATAATCCTATTAAGAAAAACGTAAATCGTGATGAAGACGATGATGATGATGAAGAAGAAGATGGAGGAGACGAAGGAGGTAGTGGAACAGATGGAAAAGTGAAGACTCAAGAAAAATTTAGAGCTTCATTTATATTTATTGATACATGGGCATTAATGGTTGGATTTCCAATAATAAGAAATTATCGTGCATTCCGTGAACAATTTAATTGGTTAAGTAAGACATTATATGAAAGTGCTAAAAAGAGTGATTGGATTTTTGTTGTTGGCCATCATCCATTAATTTCAAGTGGTAGAAGATCTGATAATTATTCATATGAAGAACATTCTTTCCATGATATTATTAGAGATTTCTTATTTAATTACCATGTAGATGCATATTTTAGTGCCCATGACCATTTAATGGAATATATAAAATTTGGTAGTGTAGACTTATTTATTAATGGATCTTCATCTAGAGTGTTATTTGATAATTCTAGTATGGGAAGGGGTTATTTTGGAAAAATTATAGGAAAGTTATATCCAGTAAGTTGTTATGTATTAAAAACAATACATACTGGATTGAAGCCTAAAGGTTGTAATGTCAACCGATATTCCAAATGGTATAACAAATCAGATATAGGTTTTAGTACCCACAAATTGACAAAAGATGAATTAGTTACACAATTTATTAATAGTAGAACTGGAAAACCTCTTAGCGATAAGATTATTACAAAAAATAAAAAACATGAAAGAAAGAAGTTTTATGATTTGGATGGATTTGCAGAAGATAGAATAAAAGAATTAGAAAAGAAAATAATTGATTTTAGTGTAAATAATCCAGATTTAATAAATTATAAAATTCAAGAATTTAATGAAAATATGGAAAAGCTTAATTTAATTATAAAAAATTTGAAATCAAAGGAAGAAAAAGAAATATTCAAAGAATTGATACAAATGAATAATTTAATTTTTGATGTATCTCAACACCTTGATAACGTTCCTATTGAAAAATTAAAAATTATGAGCCAACTTGTTTCAAAATATAATATATTTTTTAATAAGGAATTGATTGGTTTTATTGTAGCAGCTTTACAAAGAGCAATCCAAATGGAGAGAAAAAAAACACATAGCGCAGGTAATAATAATAATGAAAATAATATTAATGATGAAAATAATTATAATAATAATAATATTAATAATAATTATTCTAATGCAGATGAAAACGGATCACCAAATGAAGAGGATAAAAATCTTATAGAATTAATTGAATCTTTGGGATATCAACCAGAGGAATTTTTACAAAAATATGAAAGTATGACAAGTGAACAAAAAGTGGCTTTAAAAAACAAAATTGGTAGAAATATATCATTGGAGGATTATGTAAACAGAATAAAATATTATGTAGAAAAGAAAAAAAAAGAAAAAGAACAAAATGGTAATGATGAAGAAGAGCAGGAGGAAACGGAAGTAGTTGAAGAAATTGATGAATTGGAAGAAATGGAAAAAAAAAGAAAACAAAATGAAGGTGAGATTACTGATGAAGATGACGATGAAAATGAAATAAAGGAAGACCAAAAGGATAATGAAAAAGAAGATCAAGCACATGAAGAATATTTAGATGAATCACAATATAATGATGACGAAATTCCATTAGTTAAACAAGTCCATAAAGATTTTAAAAAATTAGCTGATCAAGAAAAAAAATTAAGTGAACAGAAATATATTCTTTTAATGTTAGCTTCTATGAGAAAATTTGATATTAATAAATATGCATTAAACCTATCAACCAAAAAAGAACGTATTAAAGATGTTACGGCTTCTAACTATTTATCTAATATAGAACCACGTAAAACGTTTTTCCAACTGTGTATTGAATTATCACCAGATATTAAAAGAATTATAAGTAACTTTAGTGCTGTAGGACAAAGATTACCCTTCTTTAATTTTATTAACAAATTATATGAAGAAATAATAAAATTAAAAGATTCCCTTAATATAATTTCAAGATATTAGAAATCTATTGTGATTATATTTTATTTTTAGTTTTAATTTTTTATGTTTTAACATTTTTTGATTCTAATATTTGTATAAAAACATACCTTCATATAAAATAACATTGTTATATATGACTTACATATATATATATATATATATATATATATATATATATTATTCAAAATTTTATATATTATAAAATTTTTTTTTTGACCTACGTATATATATTTAGTGTATTATTTTCCTTATATTTAGAGTGTTACTTAAATAAAGCTGTATATATTTTAAATATTTAATTCTTTTATAGGGTTAAAGGATTTGCAATTATATGTTACATATAAAACACCGAAATTTCTTTAATTTCATATATATATATATATATATATATATATATATATATATATAAATTTTTTTTTTTTTTCTTCTTTGTAATTCTAAATTCCATATAAACGTTCATGCAAAACTTTTATAAATAAAAAAAAAAAAAAAAAATTATATATAAATTTTAAACATTTGTTATAAAAACTTTTTAAGGGAAAACACATATATCTCATATTTGTTTCCTTTAAATGTAATATATATATAGTTATTTCTTGAGGCATCTTTTAATATGTAAAAAGAAAAACATATAAATAGATTTTCTAAATACATTTTAGTTTTATACACATATATATATATATATATATATATATATATATATATATATATATATATATTTTTATATATTTTATCAATTTTTCTTGGTTTTGTTTTTCTAAATATTTTCTTCTATATTTTCATTTCTGTAATTAATGCTACTCATTAATGTGTTTATTTACATATGACATTTTATATTTTTACAAATTACAAAAATAAAAACATCAAAAAAAAGGGAAAAAGTTTTTTTTTTTATTCAAAATTAAAAAAATATATATTATAATTTGATACATATATATATATATATATATATATATATATATATATACAATGTACAATTAATATAAAAAATCAAATCTAATATTTAACAACAACAAAAAAAAAAAAAAATAAATAATAATAAATAAAAAAAATGATATAGTATAATATAAAATAGAAATAAAAAAATTAATAATATTTAAATATATGTCTTCAATAAAATTTACTTAAAATACTTAAAAAAAAAAAAAAAAAAAAAATTAATGAACAAAAATTAAAACAAAAATTAAGATGTTATACAAAGAGATGATAAAATATGTACACACATTTTATACATTTTCTGATAGTAATAAATATATATATAATAATATACATATACATGTATATACCTTTATATATCTATATATAGTTGTGTGAGCATATAATTTTTTAGATATGGGGTTCAAATATAGGAACAATACTATCAATACAATCTTTTCTATTCATTAAAATCATATCTGATATCCATACAATATTTCTAATTTCTTGTTCCTTTAATTTGACCCAAGCATAAAAGATTCCAAAATGACAATGTTGATCAAAAGCTGTTTCACATAATTTCACAAGTTTAACATATAATATATCTTCCAATGATTTAATATTATGATCTACAATTTTATTCTCATTAGCATTATCGTTTTTCATATAAAATTGTTTACATTCTTCATAAAGATTATAATAAGTTGGATAATGTTCTAATGCTGCTTGAACAGTTTCATTATTCCAACATTTTCTTATTCGATCTGTACCTTCAGGGTATAAATAACCAAAACATGGGAACATATCATTTCTATCTTTTTGTAATTCGAGACTTAAACTAGAATTGATAGTATTTAAAGTAACAGAAAGTACACGAAAATCTGCTACACTTTTTAATATATGTCCCATTACTTCTTCAGTTTTTCCTCCTAATTTTCTTATAAAATTATAGAAATCTTCTAACCAAGCTTTTTTTAAAGTATTTCTTAATATTTCAATATCTATATCGCTAAGTATAGTGGTAACATTATTATTTTCATTAGAAGAATTCGCTGAAATATATTGATCAAAATATGATCCTATAGGAGTTTCAATTAATAAAACTTTTAAAACATCATCATATGAATTTTGAACATCCATTGCAGTTATAGCTTTCATTTGTGGAAAATAACCTAAAGGATCTACTCGTGATAATAATTCATCTGCTGGTTTTTTATTTAAAGTTCCTTGAATTAAGCTTATAACATTATCAATCATTTTTTCCTTTGCTATATAATCTAAAAATGTTCTTAAAGGTTCTTCTGCTTGAGCTCTTATATAATTAAATTCATGTGCCATTTTTTCTTTACATTTTTGAGCAATAGTTGTTACGGCAATTGGAGAAGGTTCATCCATCATAAAAGTACCATAGTCTGTGTCCTCTAACACAGACTTTAAATCTTCCAATGTATCCGCTTCAGTTAATTTTTTATATTCCTCTGGTGTTAAAAAACTACTACGAAAACCTCTTAATAAGGCTTCCAAATAGCCATTTTTTGAATTATAAAAACATAACTCCATCTTTCAAACTTTTATTAATAAAAAAAAAAAATAAATAATAATAATAAATAATAACATATAATTAAATAAAATATATATTATAAATATTTATCACTACCTATATTTGTAGATAATATAAATAGTATATATTCACCCCTGATCAAATAAGTTTGCATGTCAACAATGCATATATAATATAAATATAAGTATGTTACATATATATAAGTAAATACAATTATTTATTTACTTAATTATTATATATATATATATATATATATATATATATATATATATATATATGTATATGTTTACATGTTTGATTTATTTTATTTTTTTATCTTTTTATATACATCATATCATAAATATATATTTATTTTCATTTTTATATATTCGAATTATACAGCATCCACTAACAATAATGTGCTTTTTTTTGTTTTAACTTTATTCTTTTTTTAGTACTCTTCTTAAAAATATACTTCAAACTTTATTTTAATATAGAGTTAAATGTTTTATGATTCATACAAAATTCTTTTAAAAGGCTTTTTTGGTTTTTTCTTTTGTGTGCAGAAATATACTTATAATTTGTTTCGATTTTTTTTTTTTTTTTTTTTTTTTTGAAAAAATGCAGAATATGAAAAATTTTTATATGTTAATTTTTTATATAGTTAAAATTCCCAAAAAAAAAAAAAAGAAAAAAAAAAAATGTTATTTTTTTTTTTTTTTAATATAACTTGAATTATAAAAAGGTAATAATAACAGTGTTATTTATATTATAGTATAATCATCATTAATATATATATATATATATATATAAAAACAAAGAAAAAAAAATATATATATAAATATATAATAACATGTTATAATTTATTTTTTCCTTTTATTTTATTTTATATATATTAAATAAAAAATTAAAAAAAAAAAAATATAATATATATAAATATATATATATATATATATATATATATATATATATATATATATATATATATATATTATATATATATAATATATATATACATATATAATATAAAATAATTAAGTATATTATATATATACACTACATATATATATAATAATGTATTTATTAATGCCTTTTTATTATATAAAAAAAAAATAAATAAATACAAAATATAATTATATATATAATATATATATATATATATCATATATTTATTTAATACTTTGAAACATGTTAAAAATTATTATATATATATTATATTATAATTTATATTTTAAAAATGAATTTAATCATTATAAAATTAGTTAAATATATAAATACATTATATATGAAAAAATTATATTTTGAAGCATTTGGAATTGTTTTATTGTTAAGAACATAAATATACCTTTTGTATGTTATATATAGCTATTATAGGATGAAAAAAAAATATTACTATAATTCATAAATATAATAAATATTTTTTATTATATTTATAAAAAAAATTAAAGGCAACATCAATATCCTTATTTTTTATGAATAACTAATAAATTCCTTTTTTTTATTTTCAAAAAAAGAAAAAAGAATATATTATATTCTTAAATAATTATCCATTATATTAAAAGGGGCAAATTATATATATTATATATATATATATATATATATATATATATATTTGTCTTTATGATAAATTAACCTGCAAAAAATGAAAAAAAAAAATTATATATGTAGAGATATTTTTATATATGAATTATAAATAGTAAAGAATATTATTCCCACGTCATTTCCTATTCTATAGCAATATATTATATCTCACGTATACAAATTAGTGACTTTTATTATGTTATTATTATTATTTTTTTAATAAGCTTTGTGGAAAAATAATATATGAATAAAATATATTAATATAATATATATAAATTTTTGAATAATATCCTTTTTTTTTTGGAGGTACAAGTATAAATATTAAAATAAATAAAGAAAAAATTTTATGTCCTAGAAATGATTATTTCTCAATTATCAAAATAAAAAAATAGCTTTTATAACATTTTCAAAAAAAAAAAAAAAAAAAAAAAAAAAAAAAAATTCGTATATGTAAGTTTTCTTTATATAAGGTTTAAGTGATTTAATCATATATCATATAATTTTATTTATGTATATATTACTATTTTTTTTTCTTAACCATTTAATTAAAATTTTAGACAGAAAACTGTATATAATAATAAAAAAATATATATTCATATATAATAGTGCTATGAAAATATCCTGAATATATATATATATATATATATATATATATATATATATATATATATATTATATATATTACAAGAAATATTAAAAAAAATATATATATTCCATTAAATATATACATTATCATATAATGTTTATTTCATTTCTTTTAAGCCTTGAATTTTAGTGTTTATATTATTTATATTTAATAAAAGAAAAAATTTTCATTTATAAAAAAATTAAAAGTTTTGATTCCAAAATAAAAATTATAAATATAGCTAATATGGATGGTATTTTAAAGGAAAATAAATATGATAATCATTACTCTGTTTTATTTTTTACATAATAATAATTTAGCAGTTTTTTAATTTCTTATATCTTTTTTTTTTTTTTTTTTGTCATATATTCGTAGAAAATCAAGAATATATTAAGAATAAAAATGTTATGGAAATATTTGAGGTGTCCTGAAAAGAAATATATATATATATATATATATATATATATATATATATGTATCATACATGCAAACAATTATAATTTTACGTATCTAGGTTTTGTTAGGTTTCATCTACTTTAACAGACCAAGAAATATTATAGAATTCATAATTGATGAATTGAAAATATTAGAAAAAAAAGTAGAAAAATATATATATATATATATATATATATATATATATATATATATATATATGTTATAATAAATATATATAAAAAAGAATTAGATATATATTAATTTACATTATACATTTTCCTTTTTAGAAGAATATTAAAAAAATATTCAATGAAGAAGATATTCAATCAGTGTATGATTTTATTAATTTAGAAAATAAACAATCTATTAATAGAGAAGAATGTATTTTAGGTTCTACCTCATATATATATTATTCATATTTAACATAAGTTTGATCATAAAAAAAAAAAATTATATATATATATATATTATTTATTTATAAGGATTGAGTCAATTTGTATTAAATAATAAACAAAGAGAATACTTAGAAAAGATAAATATTGGAATTGACACTAATATAAAAGAATTCACTTCTTATGCGTTAGACAAAAATACATAAATATATAATAATATTTTGTAATTATAAATTATATTTATATACTCTTGCCATATATATTTTCTGTGTGTAAACGCCTTTTCTCCTTTTTTTTTTTTAGGGAAAATATTATAAATATTTAAATATAATGAGAAAACATAATTATTTATTTAAACATAATATATATAACTCTTTATTTTTAAATGCTTACAAGAACATGTTCAAAAAAAAAAGAAAAAAAAAAAAAATTAAAAGATACAACTAAAGTATATCACTGTACAATTTTTTTTTTTTTGTTTTTTTTTAATTAAAACGGGTTTATATTAATACGTAACATTTATTAATTTGCATTTTTAACAATAAAAAAAAAAAAAAAAAGAAAAAAAATTTTAATAATAAAAAAAAAAAATATATAAGTCGACTAATATATATATGAAACTAATTTTATAATGTAATAATGTTAATGTTTATGCGTATATGAAGATTCTTAATTGTAGTACACATTTTATAAACAAATATTAAAATTAAAATTAGGTAGAATCAATAAAAAATAAATATATACATGTATACATATAATATATTAATTTAATAATAAATGTAAATGTTAAAAATATAAAATATATATATCTCATTTACATATAAAATTTGAATAAATAGAAAAAAAAAAAAAATTAAATTCAATAAATTATAACATAAAAAAAAAATAAAAATAAAATTATTTTAATTTTAATTAGCCATAATAAGGATAATTACAAAATGTTATATATATATATATATATATATATATATATATGTATTTATGTAGTTATTATTATGATATTCTATTGTCTTTTAAATTATATTCCTTTTGCTTAATTTCTCTATTTTTTCTAATTTGATCACATTTTCCTTGCATTGCCAATTTAATTTCCTCACTTGTTAAGGTTTCATATTCTACTAGAGCTGATGCAATTCTATGTAATTCATCAATGTGTTGATTTAAAACATTTTTTGCTCTATTATAAGAATCTAATAATATTCTTTGTATAGATTTATCAATTTTAATTTTCATATCTTCACTAATATTTTGTTTGTCATGCAGAAACATAGATATATTATCTTCATTTATACCTACTCCATAATTCATAACTAGAGATTGAGCAATATGTGTTGCCTTTTGTAAATCACTTGAACATCCCGTCGTTACATTATTTTTTCCAAAAATTATTTCCTCAGAAACTAGTCCTCCCATTAATATATCAATTTCACTTTGCACATCTTTAATTTTTTGACTATATTTATCACTAATAGGTATTTTCCATGTAACACCTAGAGACATTCCCCTTGGCATTATAGTAGCTTTATGAACAGGATCCGATCCCTTTGTATAAAAATTGACAAGTGTATGTCCTCCTTCATGATATGCAGTAATGTTTTTCTCTTCTTCATTTAATGGTGATTTCCTTTGTAAACCCACTACCACTCGATCAAAGGCCTGTTCAATGGAATTCATATCTACTGATTTTTTTCCTTCTACTGAACATTTAATAGCAGCAATATTTAATATGTTATTTAAATCAGCACCTGTCATTCCTACAGTTCTCCTTGATAAAACATGTAAATCAACATCTTTTGATAATACAATTTTATTACTATACATTTTTAAAATTTCATATCTTCCTTTAATATCAGGCAAAGGTACTACAATAGTTTTATCTAATCTTCCTGGTCTAACTAAAGCTTTATCTAAACTTTGTGGAAAATTAGTTGCACATATTACAACAATACCTTCATTTTGTTCGAAACCATCTAATTCGACTAATAATTGATTAAGTGTCATACGTACAGCACTATTATCTCTACTACTTCTTTTTGATCCTACGGCATCAATTTCATCAATAAAAACAATACATGGTGCATGTTTCTTTGCTGCTTGAAAAAGTTCTCTTATTCTCCTTGCACCTACCCCAACAAACATTTCTTCAAATTCTGAACCTGAGGCTTGTAAAAATGGAACATTAGCTTCTCCTGCAATAGCCCTAGCAATTAATGTTTTTCCGGTACCTGGTTCTCCTGATAATAAAATACCTTTTGGTAATTTTGCACCAATTTTTGTAAATTTATCTGAATTTTTTAAATAATCAATGATTTCTTCTAGCTCCTGTTTTACTTCATCACATCCTTTCACATCTGCAAATGTTACTTTTACATTTTCTACTGGAATAATTTTCTTATTTGACACTCCTATACCTTTTTGAACATTTTGTGATACTCCTTCCATGTATACACTTCCAGCAGCTACTAATATTAAAAATCCAATAGTAGACTTCAATAAATTCCATAAACCTTTTTTATTACTATCTATCACAGAAACTTTTAATGGTTTCTTTGGATCAATATGTAGACTATACATTTCGGGATGTTGATTTCTTTTTTTATCTATATATTCTACTTTGTGTGTTGAATGATTTGAGGACATATTATTATAATTATTTTCATTATTTACATTATTTCCTTCATATATATTATTTGAGCGTTCATTTGAATGCATTTCATTTATAGTAGTATCATCCACAGATCTATTATACATATTTTGATCGCTATCATATTTAATATTATCCAGATTGGTATATTTTAATTTATTTGTATATACTAACGCTTTTATATATTCTTTTGTTATACTTTCATCTTTTATAAAATTAGCATTTTCATAATGTTTTATGACTTCATTTGGATTGTGCACATTTGCTTCTTTATAAAATTGTAATATTAAAAAGTTATCATTAGGTTTGTTCCTTAATTCTCTTTTTAACCTATCTAATCTTTCATTTTTTAATAAAGCAAATCCTCTACTTTTATTATTTAATATACAAGCTACTTTTGGTAATTTATTAATATTTAATAATATATTACTCCTTTTTAAATCTAGTATTACAATATTCCGTAGAAGTAACATTTTTATATATATAAATATACATAAATGTTTTTTTTTTTTTTTTTTTTTTTTTGATTATTTATTTTCTCTCCTTTTCTTTTGTGTTTTCTTTTGTACTTTTTTGCTTTTATCTATATTTTTATTACAATATTTTTATGTTTTTTCTTTAATGATGAGGATATATTTATCCTTTGAATAAACAAAATAATGTCCTTATATTTGTATAAAATAATACTTATATATTATAATGTTATTTTATATACATATATATATATATATATATATATATATATTAATTTAAAATTGTTATTATATATATAATTGTGGAATTCAATGTTTCCATTACTTATATATATTTTTAATAATATAACATAATGTAATATTACATATATATATATATAATATATTATATACATGTAATTTATTATAATTTTTTTATTGTTGATTTATACATTATTCATTTCATTTTAAAAAAGGAACTAATATATATATATATATATATATATTTATTTATTTATATATAATTCCTTTAATATTTGTAAATAAAATTTTTTAACTTTATAAAAAATATAAAAGGAATTCTATTATATATTACAAATTAAAAATTTTTATAATAAAAAGTTTATAATATATAAAAACATCAAGGCATATATTTTTAAAAAAGTAAAAAGATTAAATAAAATATATATTAATGGTAACAAATGAAGCCCTTGAAGATTTAAAGATATAAGAAATGTTATATAAATATATATATATATATATTATTTTTTGTTACAATTAATAAAGCACATTAAAATATTATATATATATAATTATCTATATACATACATATATATATATAATATACATATATATATATATATATATATATATTATAAAAATATAATATATAATAAATATCTCCCACAATAATCATATTAATATATATTTCATATTTTTTTTTATTTTATATGTATTAAAATGAAGATGTATATTTAATAAATCTTTCTATAATATAAAAAAAAGTAATTATAAAATATATAATATAATAAATATATTTTTTATGCTTTCATAATATAATTCATTCAAAATAATAATTGAAAATAAAATGATTAAACGTGGTTAATATTTTTTATAAGAATAATTTATTATATATTATTAATTTTGTTCATATTTTAATTATTCATATAAGAACATTCATTTTTTTAAGAAAAAAAAAAAAATATATATATATATGATGTTATATAACAAATATGATTATTAATTATTATTAAAAGTTTTTGTATTTCAGTATGCAACATTCTTGTTTACAAAAATATGCATATATATAGAAATCAATTATTTATACTTACACAGTTATAAATATTTTTTATAATATATATAGGATTTTTTTTTTTTTTTTTATGTTAGTAAAGATTAAATATAAAATTCTTCACTTTATTCGTTTTAAATAACATAATAAACATAAATAAAAAAAATAAGGTCAATGTTAGTCATTCCTTAAAATGCTTCCATTTGGAATATATTGTCACAAATTTTTTGTCTTAACGAAACAAAAATTTTATTTTTACCTTATGCAAGTGTTATTAAGATTTGACTTATAGATATATATGAAATAATAATAGAAATATTAAAAGCAAAATATTTATAAAAGATAAATATTATATATATATATATATATATATATATATATATATATAACAAATATATCAATACATTATATATAAACTTAAATTTCATTACATATATTAATAATTATTTAGGAAAATATTCTCGTTCATATAATTCTGTTTGTAAATGATTAAAAAAAAAAAATTGGACATATTTTTTTAATATAATAAGATGTTATTTTTGATGGATATATATAATAACTAGCGAATATTAGTAGTTAAATAATATCTATAAAATAAAATTAAATAAAAATTTTATTAAAAAAAAATTATATATACATGTATGTGTTTATATTATATTCAACAAAATATCCTTAATATATGTTATATTTTCATATATAGAACATAAATGGACATTTTTTCTATTTAATCTTTATAATTATTTTTTTTTTTTAAATATAATATTAATACTTTTCTATTTTTACATTTCATAAAGTTCCGAATGTTTTAAATATATATATATATATATATTTTTGTTTTTTTATATATTTTTTTTTTTTTTACAATGTAGAAATTTAATTTATTCATTCGTTCAATATTGCTAAAAAGACGAAAAAAAAAAAAAAAAAAAAATTAATTAATTAAAAAAAATGTATATGAATAACTGATATAATAATTTGTTTCATCATATATTTCTTTTATTGTATACACATAAATGTATGTTAACACTTTTTTTTCATTTACATTTAGAAAGGAAAATATTAAATATTTTGGAATCTATTAATTTTTTTTATAAATTGTATTATATATATAAATTATTTAAAATTTAATTCTAGTATAAAATATATATATTTGTTTATCTTTTAATTTCATGTAAAATTTTTTTTTTTTTTTTTCCCTGTATGAATATTTGTGTGCATGGTATATAATTATATAAAAAATATATATTATACATATATAATACATATGTGCAACAAAATATATATAATATATATAATTTTTTTTTTGTATTAAATAACTATATATGGAAATATGGAAACAAGGGTTTATATTCTTGGGTCATACACTTAACTTTTGAGGATGCTTTAATAAAAGATAATAAAAAAAATACATATATATATATATATATATATATATATATATATATGTGATAATAAAAACTTTTAAATATATCATCCAATGAATCTTTTAATAACCAGTTTGATTTTATTTTTATTTTTCTTTAATATTTTGTAGTATCCTTAAATATAATATATATATATATATATATATATTATTTCATATATTTTATGAAATATAATAAAAATACATAAAGGGAGAAGAATTCAGTACAAGAAAAAGAAATGATATGAAACATATTTTTTTATGAATAATTAAAATAATATTATATACCAATCTTTGTAGTTGACAGATTTAATAATAACAGCAAAAAAAAAAAAAAAAAAAAAAATGTTATATATGAAGGAAACAGATTTGTTATTAAAATTTTTGAAATATGGAAAAAAGAATATTATTAGTAAAAATAATTTAAATATAAATGGAAAATGTGCAAATATGCAATCTTTTTGTACCTACCTATTAGATAATAAAAATATTATGAGAAATACTTTTATGGTTAAAGGAATGTCTACTTTTTCTAATAAAATTAGTTATTCAATAAGAAAAGATATAGATAAATATTTCTTTACAACTACATCAAGAGTTCATTTCAATATGACGACTAAAGATATTTCTAATAATAGTGTTACAAAAGCGTATTCAAAAGAAGTTTCCATATTTGAAAATCCAAATGTCTTAATTCTTTTTGATAAGAATACCCGTGAAACTATTGGACAAAGAATATATCGGTATTTGGATATAACTGGATTTTTAACACGATATAATAATAGAAAAGAATGGTTACTTGATTTAGATCCATATACAAGATTATCGACAGTTATGTTAACAGAATATGAAAGAAAATTAATGATCTTTTTAAAATTTCATGTATATTTATTATTTGTTATATGTATGTATTTATGGTATCATGCACAAGTACATTTTAGTATGAAACCTCCGTGCCCAAAACCTGTTGCCTATGGGCATATGGATGGAAGAAAAAGAGATTTTACTTGGCATGGAAAATTATTTTTTATTTATCCAAAAATGAGATGTAAAGAATGTCGTTGGCTAGATATTCAATGTAAAAAAGAATGTTTCGAAAAATTGAAATTAGAAGGACATAAATTCATTATAAACAATGGAGATCCATTATCTGTACCCAAAACAGTTTTATATCCATCACATTTCCACTAAAAAATGAATACTTTTATATTACCTTTTTACCATAATTTTATATGTATGTATATATTTTAATACATTTATAAAAACATATACATATATATATATATATATATAATATATTTCATTTTTTAATATGAATAATTTTATATTAAGTAAAGGAAAACTAATAAAAATGAACAATATATATATATATATATAATTTTAATAAATAGGTATATATTTATATCCTTTAAATATAATATCATATAATTAACATATTATAAATACTTTAAATTCTTACTTTGTATACTTAATCAAGTTTTATATAATACAAAAAAAAAAAATATATATATATATATATATGTAATTTTCATCAAAGTCAAAGAATATATACATAATATATATATATATATATATATAATGCATAATATTTTTTTCATGGATAAAAATTTGAATAATTTTATTTATTTTTTCAAGGTTAAAAATATATTTTTTTTTCTTACTACACACATATATATGCTGTACATTATGATATATATATATATTTTATTTTTTTTTTCTTATGTCATTCCTTTTTAATTACATTTTTTAAAATAACAAAAATAATTGAAATATTAAAAGACTTGAATATTTCAACATTTTTACTTATATATAAATATTAATAATATTATTTTATTTATATATAAAGAAAATACCTTATGAAAAAGAAACATTTTTTCATCATATTTGTACATTAAAAAAAAAATAAATAAATAATTTAATATTAACTTATCAAATATATATTATATATATATATATATATATATATATATATATATATATATATATATATATATATATAATTATATATGTGTATATATTATAAATGTGTTTATACGAGTGACATTATGGACTTTGAGAATGATAATAATCATGGTTTTTCATTAGATTATGATTTATTACATAAACAATTAGAAGAACTTCCTTATTACAAGAAAGGATTTAACAAATATGATGTGTTTTGCTTTAACGAAGAAAAGGAACTGAATGAATTATTTGTTTATGAAAATGAAATTAAGAAATCATGTAATTACTTTACCCATTTCGAAAATATTCATAAAAATGTCAAAAGAATATATGAACTAGATGAGGATACAAAAGAGAAAATATTAGAAACAAATGAAATGACTTATGAAATACTAGATGAAATTCACAAGCTAAAGAAAGAACAATATGATATCAGAGTAAAAGAAAAGATGTTTAATAAAATTTTAGAAGAATATAGTTTAAGTCCTTTAAGTTATAGTAATTTAACAGATTTGAAGATATCATTAAATATTGAATTCTTTGAACATCTAAAACAATTTGAATATACAAAAGAAAATATTATAAAATTATTAAATGAAGATGGTTCAGAAAAATTAAGTAAATTTTATTCAACACATTATAATAAAATAATGATTATAGCTTGTCGAAAGATTTCTATTTACATAATTAAAGAAATTAATAATTTCTATCGAAGAAATAATAAAATAATTAATTTATTATTCTGTAATATGAATGAAGAATTTGTTAAACGAGAAAAAATGATAATATCTTATATACAAAATTTATTACCTATAACAAAATTGTCTTATAAAATTATTATTGAAAATATAGAATATTTCAATTT
The DNA here is from genome assembly GCA_900097035.1 of Plasmodium blacklocki (nom. inval.). NCBI lineage: Eukaryota > Apicomplexa > Aconoidasida > Haemosporida > Plasmodiidae > Plasmodium > Plasmodium blacklocki (nom. inval.). The sequence continues at coordinate 2,577,819 of LT969563.1, forward strand.
ATGTTTAAATAATTTTCTTAATTTAAGAAAGAAATACTTAAAAATTAGTTATCAAAATTATATGTCCAATAATTATAAATCTATTAATAAGGAAAACTCTTTAGATATAGAACCACGAGAAAAACATGATTTTATTAAAATGTTTAAAAACTTTTTTTTAGTTTTATATTATTTTATTATATTAGAAGATAACTTTCTGAAGATATTTTTTTCATTTAATTTTTATTTTACCAATGATATTATACCATATATATCAGCAAATATAGACAATGCTCATAATAATTTATATAATATAATAGATACTTTATTTATACCATATAAATATTTTTTAGATACGAATTTAAATATATATGCAAAATCTTATGAATCATGTTATGAACTCTTTCATATTTTAAATATATTTATTCTTAAATTAAAGCATTTTCAAAATACTTATGAAATTAACGATATAATAAAAAATATTATCAAAAAATATGCACAACGTAATAATGATACTTATAATGCATTAATATGCTACAATTTGTCAAAGAGTAAATTGTATTTACCTCGTAAAATGTCTAATTATAATAATAATAATAATAATAATGATGATGATGATGATAATATAAAAGAGGAAAGTATCAAAATAAATAAGAATAAAATGAAGGAAAATGATATGAATAATATTTCTGATAATAATTTGAATGGAGCTTATCAAAATATAAGAGATGTGAAAAATAATTATGAATTGGATAAAAATTTGGACGAATTAGATAATAATAAAATGAAGAAAATATTAACACAACATGGACAATTATCTGAAGTAGGTATAGAATCTTCATACATGAATGAAGAAAGTAATCAATATATAGAAGATAGACAAATAAATGTAACAAAAAATAATATACATAGTGAAGAATATATAAGTAATATTAATGATGAACCTATCTTAGATGTGAAAGAGGGAGATAATATTGAATTTTATAACAAACCTAATGAAGATCATGATGTATCTGAAAATAACAACGAAAAATATAATAAGGTTAATCAAAAAGAGAAGGGAAATATGCAATTAAGTAATAATGATAAAAATAAATCCAGTTATTATGTGGATAATATAAAAGAGAAATATAATTGTAAATTGTTAAATTATACATTAAAAATACAAAAAAATATCGAGAATGAATTTATATCTATATGGCAACGTGATGTTGTAAGTTTTTATCTAAACAAAATTACCAAAAACGAAAATTCTAACAATTTTGAAGATACCTTATTTTATATAAAGAAAATATTAAATTCCTTAAAAAATGTATATTCAATATATAAAATGTATACATTATATGCAAAAGATATGAAAGAACAAAATTTCCAAAATGTTCTTGATATAACTATAAATCCATTAATAAATAATTGTTTAAAAAATCAAAATTCAGTTGTTCATAATCATTATGTATTTATTGTAAATATGTTTACATTTATACAAGGTAGTATAAAAAATTTAGAGGGAGCATCTAAATATTGTGAACTACTAACCATTATCATAGATGAAAATATAAACAATCTTTTGAAAATAGAATTAGAAAATTTTAAAATAAAATTAGAACTAGACAAATTAGAAAAGATGGATCAAGAGAATCTTAAAGAAGATACAGAAGAATTAAAAGCATTTGTAGACAATTTTTACAAATTTATTTTTTCTGAAAAAAATAATATTTTCCTTACAATTCATAAAATAGTATCTGACATTATAAAGGATAATATAAAAAACAACTTATTTGAATATATATATAAGGAATATATAAACCTTTATGACAAATATTCTAATAAGTTCAAATTTACTTATACGCCTGAGCAAATAAAATGTTTACTATATAATGAATGTTAAATATATATTATGTTGTTTATTTCGAAAAGAGTTTCAAAAATTAAAAAAAAAAAAAATTATGTAAATAATAAAATAAATAAAATATTAATATAACACATCAATATATATACATATATATATATATATATGTACATTTGTATTTCATATTTTGTGTTTTTACTTTTTAATTTTTACATTTTCATGTTTTAATTCGTTATTCCTCTTCACTTGATTGATCATGTGACGAGGATTCTGATGACTTAACTTTTTTTCTACTTAGAAGGAAACCTAAACTTTTAAATACACTAGCAGCAGATGAAGTTTTATTTGAATTATCATTTTTGCTAGATGTATCATTGTGAATTTTATTTTTATCTTGTATTAAAATATCATCATCACTATCATGTTGCACTTCATATGATTTTGATAAACATGAGATTCTTGATTTTATGAAACCCTCTTTAATTGACCAAGCATATATAATAACTTTTTTCCTTTTAGGAATAATTGGCTTATTATCATTATTATATAAATGATAATTTGTTTCATCATTTACTTTATAATATATAATAGACTCAATAGTTGAACATGTAATAGCAATAGTTAGTTGATTATTATCTTTTTCTTCTTGTAATGTTATAATTGGAGGAAAGCAGACTTTACTATATTTTTGTAGTTGAAATAATTTAGATAAATGTATTTCTTCAATATTTATAAAATTAAGAAAGTGATAATTTGGGTAATATTCCTGATGCATTATTTTATCGTTTGTGTTATCACATTCAGGTGGTGCGCATGTAGTATCTGCAATTTTTTTAGAATAATTTAAAAGTTCTAATAGATTAACTGAGTCCGATTTTTCTTCTAATTGAATACCTTCTATTCTTTTTTGGGCCAATAACCAACTGGTTTCCATCATTTCTTTGATTTGTAGTAAAAAATAAAACTTTTCTCTTTCGCTTATATTATCAAAATATTTTTTATTTATTTCATATCTATAATTATCCTTTAATTTCATTTTCTTTACGTTATAGGAGTTATCACATTCATTATATATATTATTTATATCTTTATTATTCATATTATTATTTTTTAACGTATAATTCATCAAGTTATCATTGTGTATATTTTCAATACCATTAAATTTTATATTATCTTTAATACCATAATTTATATTTTCTTCTCGTTGTATTAATTTTTCAAAGTATTCGTTATATAAAACCTCATTCTCAGGTTTTACTATATCTTTCCATTTATTTAAATAATATTTATCTAGATTTTCTTTTATTGTTAATACGACTTTATGGAAAGTGTTTGCTTCATTGAGATTATTACATTCCATTTATTTTAAAGTATAATAATACTATATATTTATATATGAAACAACACTATTTTACTTTTTTTTTTTTTTTTTTTTTTTTTAATCTAAAATTCTAAAAAACGCCATATAAAATAATATGTACTTAAGTACTTTTTTTAGTAAGTACAATTAAAAAAAAAAAAAAAAAAAAGATTTATGCATCTGTATTTTGTATAGATATGTTAATAATTCATATTAGCAAAAAAAAAAAAGAAAAAAGAAAAAAACACATGTATATTAAAAAAAATATATATTATATATATATAATGTTATATGTGTTTTTTTTTTTTTTTTTTTTTTTTTGTATGATAATTAAAAATGTATATTAATATATATCATATTACTTTTTTTATTCTTTTTTTTTTTCATATTTTTTTAAAGTTCTTTATTTATACATTATCACCTTAAAAAATTATATTGTTCGATTTTCATATATCTATAATAATAAAAGGATAATTTTCTTTTTTTTTTGCTTTATTTGTTGCTTTTTGGCTTTTTTTTTTTTTAATGTTTTTTTTGTTGTTATATTGTTTTAGTTATTATTCCGTTTAAACAATTGAAAGGATATCTATATCTATGTATAGTTAAAAATAATAATAAAATGTTGTTCACTTTATGTTATAAGTTGATAGTTATTCCATAAATACATATAATATATATATATATATATATATATATATATATATATATATTTATTTATTTATTTATTAATATTTACGTTTTTGTGATATATTCATTCTTTATTTGTATTACAAATTGTGTTATGCTATATCCCTTGTAATATATTTCCATTGGTATATATTGTATTTATTTTAATTAATCATGAAATACTTATAAAAAGTAATATATACATATATACATATATATATATATATATATATATATATATATATATATATATACATATGTATGAAGAAAATGTTTTGTTTCAATAGATTTATAATTATATATTCGTATAATATTTATTTATATATATTATATAAATATTAAAAAAAAAAAAAAATGGAGGTATTTCTTCAATTAATAGGATGGCATAGACTTGCTATTCCATCAAGTTTAAGATTATTCGTTAATGGAGATATTACTCTTTTTAATTGTGGTGAAAATGTTCAACGTTTTTTAAATGAGCACAAATTACATTTGGCGAGAATAAAAAATATATTTTTTACAAAGATCACTCCAGAAAGTATTGGAGGTTTAATTGGTCTTTTATTAACCATAGATAATATATCAGATGGTGACATAAGAATATATGGTCCTCATCCTATAGAAAGTATTGTGAACAGTTTTATGTCTAGCTTTGCAAAAATGAAAAGTACTAAAATTAAAATTGTCCAATTTGAGTTGAATGAATCATCAGTAATTAATTTAAAGGGTAATGTAGTCATTACACCTATATTGATAAATAAGGAAAAAAAAATAATAACAGAAAATAGCATTCCAGAGGATTTCATAATAAACGAAATAAATGTTAATAATAAACGAATTATAAAGAATATCAATAATAATAATGATAATAATAATAATAATAATAATATTCATAATAATATTCATAATAATAATAAAAATAATAACGAAATAAACTTAATTGTGGAGGATAATAAAACATGTGAAAATATTTTTACAGAAAATATATATTCTAATAACATATTAAAAAAAAGGAAATTAGAAAAGTCCCTTATGGATACGCCAAATGATATTGATTCCTTAATTTCGTATAATAAAAAACAAACAACTGTGAAAGAAAAAAAAAAAGTGTTTCAAAATATTTGTTACTTAATTGAGTGTCCTCAAACACCTGGAAAATTTTATCCAGAAAAAGCTAAAAAATTAAATATTCCATCAGGTAAATATTATGGTATATTAAAATCAGGAAAATCTATTACAATAAATAATAGAACTATCCATCCTGAAGATGTATGTGATAAAAATATTGATGGGAGGAAAACATTAATTATTGATTTAGAAGATGAAAATGATATTAATGACTTAATTAATCACCTTAAATATAAAGAAATATTTTATTTAAAAAATATAGAATATATTTTTCATTTATCAAATGAACAAATTATAAATAATAACATTTATAAAGATTTCTTTTTAGGTATAAAAAATGTAAAAAATGTGAAATGTAATTTATCTAACGATTCTTTGAAAGTATGTCCTTTCATATCTTCATCTTCCTTAAATAATTTCCTTTCGAGATTGTTGCCAAACATTTTTTTAAAATATAAGGCAGACACTCCTATTTATGATTTTCCTTATGAAACATCAATTAATGAGAATTGTAATAAGGATAAAGAAAAAAATCAAAGATATAATAATTTCAATAATAATGGGGATGTGCAAAAAGAACTTGTTAATAATATCGAAATAGATTATCAAAAAAAGGAACAAAATAAAACAATCTGTAATAATGAATCTAATATATATGATCAACTGCAGGAACAAAATAACACAATCTGTAATAATGAATTTAATATAAATGGTCAACTGCAGGAACAAAATAACACAATCTGTAATAATGAATTTAATATAAATGGTCAACTGCAGGAACAAAATAACACAATCTGTAATAATGAATTTAATATAAATGGTCAACTGCAGGAACAAAACAGTAGTTATCTTATTTTCAATCCACTGACCAAATTCATTTTGCATCCATATAATAAAATTGACATTTGTTTAAGTGAATCTATTTCCGACTTATATCCTGATATTTTTAATACTTCAAAAATATCAAATATATTAAAAGAAAATGAGGAATTAATAAAACATTTTCAAAAATTCAATGAAACACAAACTAATAAAATGTCATCATATCCTTGCTTTTATTTTCTTGGTACAGGTTGCTCAATGCCTTCTACATTTCGAAATGTATCAGGTATTATTTTAAGTATACAAAAAAACTTTAGTATTATCTTAGATTTTGGAGAAGGATCATTATATCAACTATATTGGATGAGTACATCTTGGATAAATTTTTGTAGTATTATTAAATCATTGAGGTGTGATACACGTGAATAAAAAGAAAAGAAATTAATTATATTTCTCAAAAAGATTACTTTTAATATTAATATATGTATATATAAAAAATGTGTGCATATATATATATATATATATATATATATATATATATATATAAATGTGTGGATATCTTTTCGTATGATGTTCATCATTTTTTTTTTTTTTTTTTTTTCTTATAGAATAATTTTTATTTCACACGCACATGCAGATCATCATGTTGGTCTTTATTATTTATTGTATATGAGGAAATATGTGTTTCCATTCCTAGATGATCCATTAATATTAATTCCTATAACATTGAAAAAGTGGATCAATTTATTTAATGAATTATTTTTTGATAAGAAGTTAAAATTTGTATATCTTACCGAAAATTTAGAAATAAAGCAACAAATTGATGATGAGAATGACATTTTGAGTATTCACGTGTTTAAGGTATATTTTAGAATGTTTTTTAAAGATAATCTATAAATAAATAAATATATATATATATATATATATATGATATACAAAAATAAAGAAGCCTTTTATAACACTCATTTTAACCTTTTTTATTTCACATTAGGTTAATCATATTAACGAATCTTATGGTATCAAAATGGAAAATAAAAAGATAGGATCGATTGTTTATTCTGCGGATACAAGACCGTGCGAAAATGTGAAAAAGTTTTCAAAAAATTGTGACATTTTAATACATGAAGGTATTATATAAATAAAAAAATAATAAGATAAAATAAAAACAATATTTATCTATATATTATATACATTTATTAACATAATATCTTTGAATAATACCTCTTTTCAGCTACCTTTGATGATGAACTATTAGGAGAAGCAATTAATAAAAAACATTCTACTATGAAAGAAGCTATGGATATAAGTAAAAATTGAAAAAATTAATTATTATATAAAATTATAATTTCATGTAAAATAAGTGTCTTAATAATTTTTTTTTTTTTTTTTTTTTTTTTTTTTTTTTTTTTTTATATAGGTTTGGAAGTACAATGTAAAACACTAATATTAACACATTTCAGCCAACGATATCCAAAGGTAAAAATTAAAAAAAAAATAAAAAATTAAATATTAAATATATTATTATAATATATTTATATATATATATATATATATATATATATATATATATATTTAGGTGCCAAAAATAAATATGGAATGTTCAGTAGAAATGCAAGAAATATTAAATAGAACTATATATAGTTTCGATTATATGAATATACCCTTAAATTTAATAAAGGAATTGCCTAAATATTTCACGATATTATTAAATTTATTAGAAAAAACATTTTAATTATAGAATGTTAATTCAAATGAATAAATTAAAATAAAATAATAAATATTAAGAAAAACTAATTAAATCGTGAATTGCGAAAGTTAACATAAAAAAATTTAATAATTCTATAATTAACCATATAATTAATAAAAAATGAAACTAAAAAAAAAAAAAAAAAAAAAAAGAAAAAAAAGAAAAAAAAAAAAAAAGCTGTTAAATTAGTGAAATATTAAGAATATCAAATAAATAAATATAAATATATATATATATATATATATATATATATATATATATATATAATACATATTATATTTTTTTTTTTTTATTTTTTTTTTCAATATTTTATATTTAAAAACAAATAAGAAAACTCATATAATAATTTATATTTTATTTTATTTTTTTCTGTTGTTGTTTTCATGAAGTTTGTTCATATTGCAAAATTTGTTATAAGCTCCACCAGTATTTGGTAATAATTGAGCTTGTTGGCATGTTTTAAAATTTCCCCATTTTGTTAAATAAAATGGCTTAGTAAATTTTTGGGATTTATATTCCTCTTTCACTAACCATTTACTAACATTCCATCTTGGTGACATGTGATATCTCTTTAATCTATATAAGTAATAATTACATTTTTACAAAAAGAAAAAAAAAATAGACATATAGAAAAATAATAAAATATTAAAAATAAACAAAAAAATTATATATATATATATATATATATATATATGATGTGAATATTTCTTTTCTTCGTATTATTGTTTATTACTTATACGTCCATGAAGTGTTCCATCTTAATAATTGTATGTTACTTAAATTAACCATTTCTAAATAATATATCAATATGTTTATAGGAATAAAAATAAGAAAAAAAAAATAAAAAAAAAAGACAATTAATCTAAATATAATAATCCTATAGGTTTTGAATACTATAAAACATATGTAAAGTAACACCACTTTTCTAATTAAAATAAAAATTTGTCAAAGACAAATTTTTATCACGTTAAAACACATTTTATTGAAAAAATAAAATTATAAAATTAAAATACCTATTATAAAAGCATCATCTTAAAAATGGTTTCATATAAAATAAAAAAATAAAACTATTAAAGTGAAATTTATTCCATAATTAGGAATCAAATACAATAAATATTCACATATATATTTACATTTTAAATTTACTAATAAAAAAAACAGGGTTGGTGTAGCACATATATATATATATATATATATATATATATATATATATATATATATTAATATTTATATATATTTATATTATTTTAAAATATTCATTTCCACTATAAAATATGTATGGTAATAAATAATATCCATATCTAATAGAAAATTAAAATAAAATAAGAAATGTCAGCTATATTCATATTTATAATAATAAAAAAATGTCATTTTTTTTTTTTTTTTTCTGTCTCTCTATATCTCTTTCTCTCTCTCTCTCTCTATATATATATATATATATATTTATATATATATATTTATTCATATGTTTAAAGGAAAAAAAAACAAATAAATATATTATATTATTATTATTTTTTACATTTTAATTTTCCTTAGTTATAAATTATTATTAATAATATTTCATTTCTACATCATAATATTTATATATATATATATATAAATATATTTACATAAAAATAAAGAAAAAATATTTATTTTTCGTATTTTTTTTTTTTAATGAGAATAATATTTTCTCATTCTATTTGAATACTGATATATTTTTTTATGTTTGATATAATTTCTTACGTTAAATTTTGTAATTTTTTAAATTAAAAATATTATATTATTATTATATATTATATAAAAATTCATTTTTTATTATATAAGATATTTATAAACTATTATACTTATTATGTTAACAAATAATTAAAAATATACTGATATTAAATAAATGAATATTCATTTTTGTCCTTTTAAATTATTGGAATAAATTCTTTTTTTTTTTTTTTTTTAATTTTAATTATTTTGCATATTAAAAATTTTATTATATATATATTATAATATTTATATATATATATATATATATATAAACTTCTAAATTACTTAATTTTTATATATAAAATGTATTTGAATGCATTTTAAAAATTTTTTTTTTATTTGCATGAGAGATATTATGAAATCAAAAAAAAAATAAATAAATAAATAAAATAAAGAAAAAATTATATAAATAATAAATAAAATAATAAAAGCATAAAAAAAAGTTCATTATATTTTGAATGTGTTATGATTATTTTTTTTTATTTTAAATAAATGAGATATTTTAAAATTTTAAAAAAATGTGATATTTTATAAAAAGTATTATAAGAATTATAAATTTTTATTTTTTTAGATGGGGACATTTTAAAACTTTTTATTAATATTTTACTTTATAATTTTTATAAATATGATATTTTAATTTTGAAAGGAAAAAAGAAGTATATAACTTAATGATGTATTAAAGGAATCAAATTATTATATATTTATAAATTATATGTTATATATATATTTGATTTCCCAATTCTTTATTATTATTTCAAATATGGATATATATATATTATATATATATATACATGTATATATTTATACATATAATATAAATTTAATTCGTTCATTTTTATATGAAAATATTTTTTATATAGCAAATATATATATATATATTTTTTTTTTTTTTTTTTTTTTTATTATGTATGTTTACAATGATTATATTTTTATAAAAGTATTTGCATGTAACAATTATAAATTGTTAAAAAATAAAAAAAAAAGATTCTTATTATGATTCCATTAAATAACAATATCCTATGTAATTATTTCCCCTTCGTTCCATTCAAATATGAAACGTTTGAAAAAACAATTTTTTGGACATTTAATTTATAAAAAGTTCAATGAAACGATACCACATTAAATATATATATATATGTATTTCAATTTGAAAATGATTATGATAATTTATATTGGACTTCTATATAATCATCGTAGGATCATTTACAATTAAATATGTACAGTATATATTTATTTAACATAATATATAATATATTTATTTAAAAGGTAGAAGAAACTCGTAATATAAGTACTATTATTAAATGTAGTACATAATTAATGAAATAAAAATTTAATGCATTCTTGTTTTTTTTATAATGTTTCAATATTTTTTTTTTGCGAATTGTTTTAGCATAATAAAAGAAAAAATAAATAATAACATTAAATTTTGGAAATGTTATGAAATTAAAAAAAGAAAAAAATTTCTTACGTCTTTATACCTTTCTTTAAAATGTATATAGAGGAATACAATAATATTCTAATATAGTTCAAAAAGAATTTATTCATTCTCCTTTTTTTTTTTTTTTTTTTTTTTTTTTCTTTTCCTTTCAAAAGATACATATTTATAAGTATATAATATGCATAATTATATATAGCATAATTAATAAGTTTAATATAGAAAATAAACATATATATATATATTTCTTATTATTTATATTTTACTTCATAAAAAAGTATATATTTTATAATTGTATATAAAAAGGTATGTAAATCAAAGAAAAATTAATTTTATCGTAATAATGTCATTATAAAAGAAATGTTATTTTTACTAGTTTCTTGGTAATTTTCTATATGATGTCCATTTTTTTTTTTTTTTTTTTTTTTTTTTTTTTTTATATCGTTTATTTTATATATGTACTAAATTGTTCATATATAAATAATTATATATTCTTTTAAAATCATATGTAACATATACATATATATATATATATATATATATATATTTATTTATTTAATATTAAAAGGTACATTTCAATTTAATTTTATTTCTCTTCCTTTATCGTTATATATATGTATTCAAGTACACAAACATAATTTATAATAATTTCTATAGTGTTTTTTCATGTTTTATTACCATTTATCATTTTTTTATCAATTTTTTCCTTTTGTTTATTATATATATACTTGTTTTCCTTCATTAAATTATATTTTGTGTATTATTTATTACAGTTGATAAATAGTTTTTATAATTATAAAAACAAATAAATTAACAGAAAAAAAGGTTAGTTATGTAATTTCTTTCTTTATTCGATTATAAAATATAAAAAGACAGAATTTATATTTATACACTGTAGGGGAAACCATTTCCAATTTTTTTAGGAACATATGAGTTATACATATATACATACACATAAAAATATACATATATATATATATATATATATATGCTTATGCAACGAACAAGAACATAACTACCTTTTATTAAATGATAATTTCTACATATATAAATAATACAAGGATTATGATTGTATGTAAGAAAAAACAAATGTATGACAATTTTATCAAATATTAAAAATAAATTATATCACATACAAAGTGATGTTATATATATATATATATATAATAATAATAATAATAATAATAATAATAATAATAAAATACCTTTTTATATATCGTATTAAAAAGATATTATTTTCAATTATCTAAGACAATTATAATATTATTAATATTATGTTTTTATACCCTGAACTTTTATTATTTTTTAAAATTATTCATTTATTTTATTTTATGTTATGTTATTTTTGTAGGATGGATATTTTTAAATGAAGAGAACATGAAAAGCGGATTATTTTCTATGAATGATATATTTTTTTTAGTGAATAGTATATTCAAATATTTTCTTATCGTATTGAACGGATCTCATTTACTAAAATTGTTATATTCCTCAAAGGAAAACATTCACATTATCGAAGGATTATTATGCATAATAACAGGTGTTACATTAAAGCTTTCACTTATATATATATATTGTACCTATTTTATGAATATATATATAATAAAAGATTATAGAAGAAAGAATGTACTGAATATATTTAATGTTAATGATAATTATAAAAGAAACGGGAATGTGGTTGAATCGGATGATTTTGAGTATAGAAAATTAATAAAAAAGTTTTTTTTTAAAAAAGTATATTATTCAATTAAGAAGAAACATAAAAGAATAGAATTATATATGTTGAAGATATATAATAGTAATTTTAATTATTATTTTTGTAATATAAGAGATATGTGTTATACAATAATATGGTATATAAGTTTATATTATTGGAGAAGAGATACATATAATATGATATGGGGATTTAATAAAATACCTACTTATATATATAATATATTATTAATACTTTTATCTACATCTTATATTGATTTAGTAATGGTTATAATTAGTTATAATAAATCGAAATATTATTTAATGAAATCAAAGTTATTAATAGATATCTTTTTTAGTGCTCCGTGTACTTATTTATTTTCAAAATTTATTTTTGTTTTTGAACATCAAATTGATATATATTTTATGATGGGTTTTTTAAGAAATATAAAAATTTTTTTGAATGTTTCTTATGTAAGAATAGAACATAATTCCATTCTTACAAATACTGAAATAAAAATTATCAGAATTGTTTTAGGTGTTTTATTATTATGTAATGCTTTTGCATCTACTATATATACCATACAAGCAATTCATCCATATAATTTAGATAATGGGAATTTTAATTATTTCCTGAATAGTTATTTAGATTATTTCTATTTTTCAATTATATCCATATCAACAGTTGGATATGGTGATATTTTTCCTATTAACAAATTAAGTAAAGTTGTATGTATAATTTTTATATTTTGGACATTCATTTGGGTACCTATACAATTCAATGATTTGATAATTTCAATATTTTCTAAGAAAAAAACATATGGAAAAATAAGTATGAATAATCAAAAATTTGTTCTTCTCATAGGAGATGTAGAACCACAACAATTAAATGTTTTCTTATTCGAATCAGTAGCACAAGGAAATAAATTAAAATTTCATTTGTTAACTACATATCCGATTAACATATATGATGAACAAATAAAAATTGCAGATCATTTTTGTATTTCTTTATATATAAAAAATTTCGATTTAAATGAAAAGGAAAATATTAATTTATTATACAGTATTAATGCACAAAATGCGTATTATTTATTTCTCTTTTCTAATAAGTTCCATAACGGACATTATAATATAGATACTAAATCATTTACCAGATTATTAATATTGAAAAAATTTTTACATGGAAAAAAAAATGCTGTTATAGAATTAAGAAGTAATTGTGTATCAAATATTGTTAGATCTATTGGATGTGAAAATTTTATTATTGTTAATTTGAAACATTCTCTAATTGTTAAAAATATAAAATATCCAGGTTTTATTACACTTATTTTAAATTTATTTACAGCATATAATTATGATATATCTTCCTATAATTTTAATGATATTTCTTCATACCCATCACTCAAATATATTGGTGAATTTAATAGAGGTTCTAGGACCAAAATATTTTCATTTATTGTACATAAAAATATGGTTGGATTAATATTTGATAAATTATTTTATAAGTTATATGAATCACTTGGTATTATACTTGTAGGTATAGAAACCAATACTACAAATTATTACATAAATAATAAGAAGCGCAAGAATAAAAATAGTTATGTAGATAATAACTTCACTAGAATGAGAAAAAACAAAATGAAAGGAAAAAATAAGAAAAGTTTTAAATTTATTTATTTGCATTTGTTAAGAAAATATGGACATACAAATTCTTATACACAAAAGAAAAAGAAATACGATAATATTATAAATCACCATGTAAACAAATCAAATATGGAATACCCTACACAATTAAGGGATAATAATAAGACTATAAAAATTTATGATGAATATAATACTATAGAGGCATATGAAAATTATCTCAATTATGAAAATATTAATAATAGGTTCATTAATATATACAATAGTGATGAAAAAGAAAAAAAATATAATGATGTTTCACCTACTAATAATATCTTAAGAAATGATGAAAATGGGAAGTTACATATTGAAAACAGGGGTCATTTTTATAAAAATAATAATATAGTTAAGAGTGATAAAAAAAGGAGAGAAAATAAAAAGGATGAAATCATAAATGTATGTATAAATATAAATAGTGATATAAAAGAAAAATATAATAATAATAATAATAATAATAATAATAATAATATAAATGATTATTATAATTATAATATATATAACAATTCAAATAGTAATCTTAAATGTCGATGCATACCAAAATCCAAAAAAAATAAATCACAAAATGTTAATAATGTAATAAATGATAAAGACAATAATGTTTCCGTAAAAAGAATTAAAACACATTTTCAAGATGATAATACAATTGATGATAAAAAAGAATTAAAATGCTACTTAAATTTATTGGGTAAGAATTATGCTATTAGGGATAGTGATAAATGTGTAGTAATTGCAAATTCTAGGAAGGTTATAAAATATTTATCCAAAGCTAAAAGTCTCTTTTGGATATTTGAAATAAAAAGTAAGAAAAAAGATAATATTTCCTATGATTTAAAATCTGTTATAAAAACAAAGCAAACATTTAATAAATATTTTACTACAAATATTAAAAAGAAATTACCTACAACATCTATTCAAAATAATGTTTATGTTAATAAAAATGCACATATCATAGCAATGAATTATCATGATTTATTTAACACTTATAAAATATCAAGGATATTTACCAAAAAAAATTATAATTGTAATAGAAAAAATTCGAGGAAAAAACATTTATTTGGAAATCTTGATAGTGAATTTAAGGAAACAAATTTGTATCATCATTGTAATAATACAAAAAATATAAAAACTACTGATAATAAAAATATGGAAGAATTACATAAAGTTTATTATTCAACACAGTTAAACAACAAATCAAATACAAATATTCCTAATAATAATAATAATAACAAACATTATGATGATGAGATAAAAACCTACCGCTTCAATTTAACAGAAAAAAATAGCAATTTACTTTTGAATTATAAAAAGCAATTAAAAAAGAAAAATTACATAAACACATGCTATAGCGTAAATAAATCTGATGAAAGTATAGGCAAAATTAAAAATATCAACAGTGATAATAACAATATTAATAGTAATAATATCAATAGTAATAATAATAATAATAATAATAATAATACCAAATTAAATCATACATTAAAAAATAGGATTACTTTTTCTTATATGGAAGCATGTGAAAAGTATTTTCCTACGGAAAATCGTAATAATAAATTATTATTAATTATTAATTGTACATGTAATATAATTCAACTAATCAAAATGTTTAATAACAAATATAAATATAACGTCATTATAATAACAGATGAAATTCCAACTATGAATATAATGGATTTATTTAAATATAATGTTGTATTTATAAAATGTAAAATTTTAGATGATTATAATTTAATAAATTCTGGTTTAATGAATGCAGAATATATATTAATACTTCCTACAGAAGCAAAAAATATAAATGAAATAAATGAAATAGATATGAATACTATTATTGTAACTAGAAAAATTACTCATTTATTAAAAAAGAAAAAAAGAACATATTATATAAATAATATCATTACTGAATTAATAAATCCTTCTAATGTTATTTTTCTTGAGGAAAATAAAATGATCAAATTAAAAGACAAAAAATCATCTTATGATGATTTTTTCCCTTATGTAAATTCTTCTCAATTTTATTCAAGTAATATTATTTGTGAAACTATGTTATATAATTTTATGACGCATCATAAAAGTTTCACAGATTTTTCAGTGTGTACTAATACTTTGGAATGCTTAATTAAATTTTTAAGAATAATCTATATTTGTGATTTGAGTAAATATTATGATTTTTCTTTTAAAAAAATTAAAACCTTTCGTGACCTTTTTTATTTCTTATCCAAAAAAAATATAATCACTATTGGTTTATATAGAAAGGGGGATAAGAAGATTCCTTTCTATATTTATACCAAACCTAATGAAAACTGTTTATTACGATTCGATGATATAGTTTATATTTTGTGATATAAATGAATAAATAAATAAAATATATATATCTATATCTATATATATATATATATATATATATATATATATATATATATATATATATAGATATAGATATATAGATAGATAGATACATAGATAGATAGATAGACAGATAAATAAATAAATATTTTTTTGTACGTTTTATTATTACATTTTTGTGTTTATTTAATACATCCAAATGGTTACATTAAATTTTTTGTTGTTACATTTTTATTAAAAAGAAAAAAAAATACATATTCATAATTATATACATGATAAGATATATATTGCAATACATATGATACATAAATATATATACGTAATGTTTTTTTTTTTTTTTTTTTTTTTTTTTTTTTTTTTTTAAATGCATTCGTTTGTTTTTATTTATTGTTACTTTATTTTTCTTTCTTTTTTACAAAGCACATATTGCTCCTTTTGATTCACACATAATATTATTACACAACATTTTTCTATAAAATTCTAAATTATTCTGAGAAATAATATCTCTAATAAAAACAAGGAACTGATAAAAATCATCTATAACTTCATTAAAATCAGCATCAATATATTTTGTTCCTTTTTCTTCATCACCGATAGTATTAAAATTGAAATTATTTACATTTATGCTATAATCATCTGCTAACTTTTTCTTAATAAATAAATATATAATATGGGTTGTATTAAGCGTATATTCATATAATATATATATATATATATATATATATATATGTTCATATATATTTACACATTTAACAATAAATATATTATTTCATATTCTTTATTTGTCATATTACTGAACATCTTATTTGATATTTGTCAAAGCTGTGGTGTACTATATACATAATGTTGTATTTCTGCCGATTTTTATTTTGGCACAATCTCAAAGTAAGAGAAACATAAACATCATATAAATTTTTTTCCACTGGGGCAAAATAAATTATATTTCCTTTTTCCTTAATTTGTATCGTAGGTGTCTTAAAAGATGAAATTAATTAAACAACATGATATACGAAAATTCGACAGTTAATATATATATAAATATATATTTATTTATTTTTTTTTTTTTTTTTTTTTTTTTTTTTTTACACTTTTTGGGAATTTCTTGGAGAAACTTAGAAAGCCAAGTATTTCATTCTTCTGTAAGTAAATATATGTAAATATATTATGTATATAATATATAACGAATATATTTTATTTATTTTTTATTTTTAATATTCTTTATTATTTGTATAAATATATATTATTATTATTATACAAATATATATATATATATAAATATATCATATTTGCTATAATACTTCAAGAAAAGGTATGGTAAAATTTAATGCGCTTTCTATTTGAAAGGAGAATAAGATAACATTTGATAACTTTAATTTTGCGCAAGAAAAGGCATCTTTCAAAAATACGTTTTTCTTTCTTTTTATTATTTGATTCTTAAGATTTGGATAGCTAATTGTGTATACGTTAAAATTTAGATCCTTTGAAACTACATATTAATAATAGTAGATTGGATCATATATGTATATATATATATATATATATATATATATATATATATATATATAATTCATAAATTAAATATGTATATATACATATATATGTATATATTTGTGAATTACTTTTTGCTAACACAGAATCCATCCAATCATCTGTGCTCCTAGGACCAAAGAAAACAATATTATATTTGCTGTCTTTTATTAATTCTGAAAAATATTTTTTCATAATAATTTATGCTTTATAATATATATTTCATTTATATATATGTATATATCTATATTTTTATTATATTACCCTTTTTAAACGAAATACCTTCATATTTGCATAACATTGCTTGTTCATTATTCCCTATTTCCAAAAGGAAAATATTGGGAAAAACATAATTTTATGAAATATATATATATATATATATATATTGCGTAATTAAAATATTCACTCTTACAATTAATTATTGCGATTATTAGTAGAATAATAAATCCAATTAATGCACATTGAATAGAACAAATAATTCGAATCTAAAAATATGGTGGAAATATATAAATGTTTATATATATATATATGAACAGATATAGATATATTTATAATCTTTATTTTAATGACATATATTATGTCTTTAATCCACATACCGACACTATATTTTTTTTATATTTTTCCTTGCAAAAAGATGCGTAAATGGAAGCTTCATAATATCAAAAAAAAAAAAAAAAAAAGTAATTTTCATATATGGGAAATAAATACACATGTATTTAATTTTTTTATTATATTACCTATAACCCATCCTAAGTATGGTAAAAAAGAAAATCCTGAATAATAAAAAATTCGAACTCTTTAAAAAAAGATAAAAAAAATATATAAAGGTAACAAAATAATATATATATATATATTTATTTTTTTATTTTATTTATTAATTCATGTCTGGATTATTTTCCTCTTTGCTTCACTATAATGTATTACATTCTTTCATCTCTACTCATATTGGGGCCGAATGGATTTTTGAATAATTGTGAGAACTTTAGGAGTTCGAAATTTTCTATTAAGCTTTGAATCTCCTTATCATATTTATCAAATAGTTCATCGATAGTTTTAGATTTCATTTCATCAGTATTATTATTTTCCATAATTAATTTTTGTAGTGTATTTAATTTTCTTGCTTCTACAGAATCATCGTATTCATTATTTATAGATCCATCTTCATCTTCATGGTACATCCTATCTTCCATTTGATCAATATTAAAATTTCCCGTTATACCATTATGTGTTGAAGACTCATTATTTTGATTTTCCCCTTTATTTTCATATACTTCTTCAATGCTTTTAATTGCTGAATCTTTTTTAGTATATAAAAATATCCCTTCTAAGGATTCTTCTCCTTCTTCATTTTTATCATTCTCTTGTTCATTATCTCCAATTTTAGATTTCCTTTTCCTAATCATTTTGTAAAATTAATTTATTACGCATAAATATTTTTAATTGATATAATATCAAATGGTATATTCAGTATTTTAAAAGTATATTTTAAAAAAATAATTTAATGATTATATAAATTTCTTATTAAATTATGAAGTCTTATATTTTATAATTTTATTCTTTAAATTATAATTTTTAAAAATATATGTGAGTAATGAATATAAATATTTTTGCATAAGTAGACAAACAAAAAAGAAATATATATATATATATATATATATATATATATATATATATATGTGAATGTATAATTTATAATAAAAATTAAGGTATATATTTATATGGACTTCGCTAAACCTATGTTAAAAAATTATAAAATAGGGACAATATATTATATGGATAATATTATTAAATATGCAATTTTTATAAATAAGGAAGATTAACATTTCATATTTAATTTTAACCTATTTTCATATTGTCCTTTTCAAATATTGCATAATATTTTTGTAAGAATATTTGACCAAGTATCTATATAAAAAAATAAAAAGAAATCAATGAATGAAAGCATATGATTATATAATTTCTTTTTCTTTAATGCTTATATATTTTAAAATATAATTGTTCATGATAGAAGCTTTTTTTTCCTTTTTTCTTTTTTTTTTTATCATTTGTTATAATAATACATATAGATATCCATTAGATGATGAAATATTAATTGGCATGAATGCAAAATTGCATGGGGATCTTAAAACAGGGTCATTTTTAAATGAATTTACAATATAATCCTTGGGTGTTAATTCATATTCTCTTTCTCTTCCTATTAATCATATATTATTACTGTGTATAAGGAGAAAAAAAAATTTCACATTTTTGTATATATATTTATATGTATACTTTTATCATCAATAAAAATGAAAGAAAAATTCTTTAAAAAAATCCTTTTTTGACAATTATTTCCGGGATTTAACAATCGGCTTAATAATATTAGATCTGCACATTCATTCATTTATAAGGTAAAGAATTCAAAAAATTGTTAATACGTATTAGTAAACAAATAAAAAATATATACATATATATATATATATATATGTTACCTTCTTTTGGCCCAGCTATGCTTGATGTTCCTGTATCAATTACAGCTTGACAAAATCCTTCTATAATTAAATAAATTAATATCCAAAAAAAAAGAAGAGAGAAAGAAAAATTAGTAGCACCTAAAGTTTTATATCCATATATAGAAAATTAAATATGCATTTTTTATATATCTGCTTTTTATACGTACCATGATTTTTTGAACATACATCAAGAAAGACACCATTTATTTTTAAGCCCTTCTGCATAAAGTATGATAATATATATTAGGTTAAAAATATTATATATATATATATGTTCCATATAGTGTATAACCATTTCAATAGCCCAATATTTTGGAGATGTTACGTCAAACCATTCGATACTTGAGTTTTCTCTTATAAAGCTTAATCAAAAAAAAAAAAAAAAAAAAAAAAAAAATATATTTATAATCGACCTATATTTTGTTTTAATTTTTTTGGGAACTTATTTTCTTCCTTTCTTTTTTTTTTTTTTCTTATGCTACTTTTTATCGTAACCTCCAAAGGTGATAGCACCATCATCCTCTACATTTTTGGGGTAATAAATTGCAAACATATTTTTTTCTAATATATTTTTAGGAATACTGTCATAAATTAATTTTTTTTTCTTCTCATCATCTGAAATTCCTAAGCCAAATAAGCCATCAAATTCTATAAAGGAAAAAAAATATGTTCAAAAGATATGGAAATTCTAACAGATACGTTTTGCATTATATATATATTTATTTATTTATTTATTTACGCATATCCGAAAAGGGATCATCTGATATATAACTAGCTAAACCAAATTCTTGATTTTTAACTCTACAAATAGAAAAATATTATTTTTGTTCTACGCATTAAAAATATAATTTATTCCTTTTATTATATAAGTAATATTTATTCATGTGAACATATTTTTTTAACTTAATATCCCCTAAATGAATATCATCCGTTACATAAGCAATATGTATTTCCCCCGTTCCAAATAAAATTTCCACAGGATCCTTTTTTTTAACCAATTTATAATTCTTGGAAATTTTATGATCATATTTGCGTTTATTATAACACGCTCTTGTGAAACAATTTTTTGAAGGAATCCATAAATTTGTACTTCCTCCAAAAAAAAGAAAAAAAGAAATTAAAAGAAAAAAAAAAAACATAAAGAAAAGAAAAGAGCACAATTAAATTATTACAACATAAATATATAAATAAATAGTATTAATATTATATATTTTACTAACCAGTATCAAAAAGAACTTTAAATGTTTGTGGAGGATTTCCAATATTTATTTCCCCAATAAATCTTAAAACAAATAAGAATTAAATAAACTTTATGATACAAAAAGTGATAAAGAACTGCTTAATAGATGAGAACTATTTTTTTGTATTAATAATTTATAGTTCATGAAAAAAGAATAAAAAAAATCATAAATGATAATTTTTCGTATTAACCTTATAATTTAAGATAAAAACGTATGAAAATCCAATATAAGAATGTAACAAATGGAAGGAAATTACAGAAAAAAAAAATATAAAAAATAAATAATGATAACAAATATGTTTTTTTTTATTTTTTATATTTACTGTCTATTGATGTAACCTCCTTTTAATACTATTGTAGAAATACCTATATACTTATTTTCCAAATTTAATTTATGTTTTCCTTTTCATACAAATTAAATAAGTAGATAAATACATAAATAAATAAATAAATATATATATATATATATATTATTTTAGTTAAAGATTGATATATATACTTTTTTTTTTTTTCTTTTAAATTCATGAAATATAATTTTTATTTTTTCATTTAAATTAAATATTTCTATATTGTACCTCCATCATAATATTTGGACACTCTTAAATTTTCCTTTAAAGCTTTAACAGCAATAATATTATACAAATTTGTAATGACAAATAAACAAAACAATATATTCATATTTGGAATATCTATTTGTTAATAATTATTGTTATATATATAGAAAGAAAAAAAAAAAAAAAAAAAAAACTTATATCTTTATTAAATATTATTTATTTTTGATTTTCTTCTTAGAGACACAAATAATAAAAACCCTTACATTAAAAAATTGAATATACCATATTATATAATTCATTATTATTCTCTTTAATTACACAATTAATTTTAAGAATAAATATTAATTATTATAAAACAAAAAATATTTTTTCTCATTGTATATACATTAAAAAGATAAGGAACTTTTTGTGATATTATAAATGAAGAATATACAAAAAGAGGACAATATTTTATACCTATAACAAATATCAAAAAAATTTTGTAAATAGAGAAACATATATTTAAGAGAAATATTCTTATTATATACATAAATGTAATTTTTGTTTTGTTTTTTCATATTGTTATATATGAATTATACAACGCGTAATATTTTTTTAGCCTTTATTTTTTTATATTATTACTATTATTTTAATTTTTTTTTTTTTTTTTTTTTATATGTGTCTAATATGAAAAAAAAAGGAAGTTCTTACTCTTACTAATAGCATAAGAATTGGTTGATTTTTTTTTTTTTTTTCCTTTTCTCATACATGAAATAATGAAATAGAAAATATATTATATTTCTTTTTTTTTTTTTTTTTTGGTTTTTCTTATAGTAAAATATATGTGTAGAAGAAATGTAATAGGGAATAGAAAAGGAATAAATGAATATTTCTCATAAAATTTTTACTTTATATGAAATTATTATTTTTACTATATTTTCTCCTCCTAAAAAATATATATAAATTTATATTAAATATGCCGCACTTTATTTTAAGATAATATATATATTATAATAATATAATAATATATATTTAAATTTTTTTATATTTTTGTGATTCCTTTTTATTTTTTATTTTTTCTTTTTTTAAGTTATCTTTATTTTATTTTTATGTTAGTTTATATTTATATCTTGAATACTTTTACTTCATTTATATGTATTCATAAATATACATATATATATATATATTTTTTTTTTCTTTCCATTTTTTGAAAAAACATGATTGAAATTGATGAAAAATTTCTATGTGGGTGGGTAAGAAATAAAATAAGTTTTTCTAAATATAATGTGAATAACATATGGAAAGATACTTATAATGATTTATTGTTCAAATGGATATATAACACAGGTTCTAAAATATTATTTATATATATGAAAGAAGATGTTAATGAAGATGTTAAGTTACAATTCTCATTAGATTTTCCTAGTGATATTATAGATGAAAAAGTTGATGAATATATGATATTTTTAAAAGTTAATAGTAAAAATATTACACATGAAAATATTGATAATTTAGTTTTATATAATAAAATAAAATATAATATAAAAGAAAATATTCTCAATTTAATGGATAGAGTATTTATACCTACTCTAGACATGAAATATAGTTCACCTATAAATATACAAAATGATTTCAATATTACTACTATAGATTTTATGACCTATATTACTCAACTGTTTTCTAATAATAAATTTATTTATTATCCTAAAGTTCCATTACATCAAATTCAAGCTTTTTCAAGGGATATAAATTATATACAACTCCTTGAAAAACTCTTGGATAATTGGATAAACGACATTGAAAGATTATTCAAAAATGTAAAAAATGAAATATATATAATAAATATATAATAAATATATATAGCACAGACAATTGTATTAATTATACGTGTATAAGCTACTATAAAAATTTAAATAAATTTTATATTGTAAAAGCTATTATAAGAATTTTTAGTTCTAATATGTATATTATAGTTCTTACGTAATATAACGATTAACCTTATAAGTGAATTTATGCCTCCCATATAAATAAATAAATAAATAAATAAATATATATATATATATATATATATATATATATATATATACATTGGGTAGCATAATATCATGTATTTGCATAACAATTAATGTAGTCCTACAATTATAAAAATATATTAATTAATTTATATATATATCAAATATTTTTAAGTAGAACAAGTCAAGCATTTTTTTATTTATAATAAATGTTTTATGTGGCGTCATATATATATATATATATACATGTAGATATTTTCCATTATATTCATTTTTGTATTTTTTTATTATTTTTTTTTTTGTTTTTTTTTGTTTTGTTTTTAATATATTTTTGATATGAAAAAATTAACAATTAACAATTAAAAATTAACAAATTAGTCATAAGTAAAACTTCCTATTATTTTCAGATTAACATTAATGTATTTTTTGTCTTTTACTAAACGATAATTTACATATATATATATATATTTTTTTTTTTTTCTTTATTTTTTCATTTTGTTTTTAGATTTATGATGAAGACATAAAATTCTTAACGTTATGTGAATATATTTGTGATGTAGAAAAGAAACACAGTATATTACAAGACCTATTAGAAGAATTAAACTTGGATATAATAATTGGTATAATACAAATATTAGATAAAAATAAATGTGCTAATGTGAATAAGTATAATGGCTTAATAGAAGTTATGAGAGATAAATGTAATAAGTTGGAGGAAAAGCTAAAAGCATTAAATTTATTGAAGGAACCTTTTAAAAATTTAGATATTAATATATCAGTGGAAAATGTTTACAATATTTTGCCAACGATAGTAAATAGATTGAAATTAATTTTTAAGTTTTCAAAATATTATAAACACTCTGATAAAATAAATGATTTAATAACATTATTATTGAATGAATTTATTAAGAAATTACAAAATTATATATATTTATCAAAATTGTATACAAAAGAAGTCAAGGAATTATCAGGAACATTAGATGAATGTATAAATTTTGTGACATATTGGGAATACTTAATAAATATTTCCTTCAACATATCTCAGGAGAAAAATGAGAAAATAGATAATATAATACAAAACTTCAATTTGTCCAATGTAAGGCAAAAGAAAAAAACAAAAATAAAAAATATTTATATATATATATATATATATATATATTTTTTTTTTTTTCATTTTCTTTTTTCTTTCCATAAGATTAACAACTTTAAAGAAAAGTGCGTGGACCTAAAAGAAATATGCTATGCTTGCGAACAATTTTTATTCAGCATTAAAGAAGAACATATAAAATGTTTTAGCTATGAATATTATAATATAATTAAGAAAGGTTTTAATGATATTGAAAGTACCTTTTACAACGAGCTAAATCGAATTCGTAATTTAAATTATAACATATTAAGTATAAGAAATAATGAATGGTGTAATGATTTTTTAAAAACTAAAGAATTAATAAAAGTTCTTGAAAGTATTTTTATAAACTTGATAAAAATATCCTTTGAAAATTGTAGTAATATTGAGAATAGTATATTTCTTTTTGACACATTTTATAAGGTTTCTGTTACTGATAATGTAAAATCATTTATGAAAAAGAAAGTAAATGATATATGGTATGATTTTATAGAATATGTTGAATCATATTCTAAATATTTTAATAATTTTCTTGATAATCCAACTTTGTATTTCTCTTATCATATAAGATATGAATATCATTCTTCTTGTATTATGGTTGCAAAAAATATTAGTATAAAATTATATCGTGTATTTGAAAAATTAAATAAATTATTTTATTTGCCTCGTTGTAAACCACAAGAAATAGCTTATGAAAAATATTATGATGTTCAAAATTCTCTTAATATATATATAAAGCAAATAAATAATATATGGATAAATGAAGTGAAAACTATAGCTTCTAAAAAAAATAATTCTCTTGTTAATACATTATTGGATAATTCTGTTTTGATAAAAATAAAAGATAAATATATTGAAAGTACATATAATATAGAAATACAGAAAGTCCTTTCTGAAGTTAACTTTTGGTTAAAGATAAAAGATGAGAAAATTTTCTTACCAAATATTATTAATGAAATATCTTTTCATGAAGAAAGATTAAAAGTTAGTAAAGAATATGTAAATAGACTTGTCAGAAATTATAATAATATTTGTATTATGTTAAATAATGATCAATATAAAATATTCGAATATGTCTTGAGAAATATTTTTAATAATATAGAAAATACATTATTTAAATATAACTGGAATAAAGATAACATAAAATTAAATATACTTTTTAATTTTCTTAATGAATGTTTACATATAAAAAAAATAATTTATAATTTTAAAAAAAATGATGATCAAATTAAAAATATACTTAATGAAATGGAAAAAATATCTATAATTGCTATAGATGATAAAAGAACATATACCTTAGAGGAATTTGAAGAAGAACAAAATATAAATATTGAAGGTATTCGAAGTATTTTGAGAGATAAACATACACGAATTATTAAAATATTAAAAGACATATTAGTATATATAGAAAATATATCTAAAAAAGGTTTAAATGCATTTAAAAGTTATATTATTAATATAGAAAAAATATTCCAAGAAAAATATTTTATTTCAGTTAAAGTATCTTTATATAACTATTATAAATTATTAACTGATAAAATTAGTAATGATGAAGTGAAAAATTATCCTTTATTTAAAATATATGTAAAATTAAATAAAAATAAAGATCTTTTATATGATTTCTCACATCAATCAGCCAAAAATTTAACGGATGAAATTTATAAAAAAGCCTCTGATATATTTTTTAATTTCCCCAAATTTAGTTTTGTTATATTCAAAAATAGACAAAAACAAGTGAAGAAAAAATTAGCATTTGTATTTAACACGAATAACTCAAATGATAAAGAAGCGTTAAATGATTCAAATGATAATCAACTTAAAAAAAATGATAATAATAATCAATGTACCAAATTGCTTAATCAAATAAACAATATCTATATAAATTTTATGGAAAAATTAAAGGAAAAAATTAAGTGGTTAAAACATTACAATTTGAAGCTATTAAGTTTAAGCGAAAGTGAATTGTTGAAAAATTTACATTCCTCTGAGGATCCTATGAAATATGTGTATAACCAAATTAATGTTTTTAAAAATTTGGAGGAAAATATTAAGCAAGACATCGACAAGGTAATAATATATATATATAATATATATATATGCATACTATATAAATTAATGAATGTGGGGAATGTAAAAATACAAATAACAAAATAGGCATATTCATATATATATATATATATATTTATTTATTTATTTATTTATTATATTTCGACGCTGCAGGAAATAATTCTATTCATAGAAATAAATTTGAGTACACTCAAAGAAGAACTTCTAGCTGATTTTAGTAAATATAAAAAGCTATTCCTTGATTACATTAGTGATAAATGTAAAAACAAGTTGGAGGACATATATAATTTTTTCAAAGAGAATAGTACAAATTTGCTAAAAGCACCGACAGATATTATAGAGTTAAAAGAACATAACAATTTGTTAGATTATTGTAATAGTAATTATTTAAGATATAAAAAAGAACTGGAAAAGTTAGAAGAAGATTATGTAAAATTAATCGAACTTAAAGGAGTATTAAATGAAGATGAGATAATGAAATTAAAAACTTCATCAACTATATCAAATAAGTTCATATCATTAATGAATGAAAGTAAAAGTATGTATTTAGATACAAAAGAAAAAATGAAAAATGAAATAAAAAATTCTTATAACGAATTTAATAAAATTTGGCAAAAGAAAAAAGCTATATTTTATAAAGAAATACCAATATATATAAATAATAATCCAAATAATGTACTAGAAAAAATCATATATTATGAAGAGGAATTAATAAATATTAAAAATCTTCAAAGTGGATTAAAGAACAAAATAAATTTATTTAATATTGATGATGTATGTGATGAACAAATATGTGAAATGGAAATAGATTTGAAACACTTAAAATATATATGGTTAATGATAAAATATTGGTATAGCACATTTGATTTTATTAAAAATGTTAATATATTTTATTTGTATGATATATTGAACGAATTAATTATCATGATTAATGAATATAAAAAATATCATCTATATGAAATATTATCATTTTTAGAAGAAAATAAGTTAATAAATTGTCTCAGCGAATCTAATTATGAGATAGAAGGGAATATAAATTATGATAAAAAAGAATATTATGATGTTAGAAATAATACAGTTAATGGAATTGAAAATAAGGATAATAATAAAATTGACAATTGTGTTAAAGATATACATGATACAGAAACGATAGACAAAAATTTAAATATTAAAACATTCTTAAATCAATTAAAAATACATTTTTTAGATATATTTGAAAATTTTTTAATAACAATTAAAATGAGAAATAATTGGGATATATATAAAGAATTGAAAAACAATGTTGGAAAATTAAAATTTTCCTTAATTCTTGTGGAAATATTAACAAATGAATGTATAAAATATAGACATTTTAAAGAAATCCAATTAAAAACAAATATTGAATGGAATCTCAAAAATATAACATTAAATGATATTATAGAACATAAATTATATAAAGAAATAAAATTTATTACAATTTTGTATAATAATGCAGAAAAAGAATTAATTATAGAAAACAATCTTAAAAAAATTATTAATAAATATGAAAATATGAGAATTAAAGTAAAATATTATAAGTGGTCAATTTTAATTGATGATACAGAAAATATATTTAATAATATTAATGAAGATTTGTTCTTATTGAATAATATAAAAATTTATAATTTTGATATCAACTTTTTAAAAAAAACAGAAAAGTGGGAAAATATATTAGGTAATCTATATGACAACTTAGAAATTATTTGTTTTATACAAAATAAAAATGAATATTTAAAATCGATATTGTCATCATCTAATGAAATGAAACCACATTTAAATAATATATATGAACAATATAATATATGTAATCAGATATTTATGAGGATTGTTAAAAGTTTTGAAAATTCATATATACTAGAGAAAATTAATAATAATAATTACGTACGAGATTTTTTGCATATACAAAAACAACTGAATTATATAGAAAAATCATTAGATACATATTTAGATCAAAAGAAACGATCTTTTCCTCGTTTCTACTTTTTATCTAATAAAGAAATTTTAGAAATTTTAGGAATGTACAAAAATCCTTTTTTGCTCAAAAATAAAATACAAAACATATTTTCTGCAGTATGTTCTATAGAATTTGTACCATCTGAAAAACGAACTACACCTTATCAAAAAAACAATTCCATAGTAACAAATACGATGAATGAACATAATAAAGGTAGTATATGTCTGACAACTAAGAAAATTTACCAAAAAAATTTACCCACATATAATAATAATAGTAATATTTATAATAGTAATAATAATATATATAATATTGAGAATACAGATAGGAATAATTACAATAATATGAAAAATTATATTACAAATATATCTCAAAATAACATGAATATGGAATCTGTTAATTTTTCTTCCCATTTTGATATATACATTTTGTCACAACATAAAGAACGTATAAAATTACATAAAAAAATGTTATTAAATTATGAATCCTCTACAATTATATTAAAAAAATTAGAAGATAATATTTATGAAACTTTAAAAGAGGAATTAGTAAATGTCCAGTTAGAACTAAAAGAAAAAAATTTGAAAAATTGGATATTGAATAATCCACAACAATTAGTCTTAGCTAGTAAATGTATAAATTTTACAAATGATTATGAATATTTTTTAATTCAAATAAATAAAGGATCTCATATATTTGTTAATCAAATGAAGAAGGATAATTATAAAGAATTATTATTTTTAACAGATTTAATAAAAACTATAAAAGATAAAAAGAATTATATAAAAATTAGTGCTTTGATTATATTAGAAAGTTATTATAAAGATGTTGCTGAAAAATTGATAAAAAATAAAATTGAATGTAATGACAACTTTTTATGGATGTGTCAAATAAAGTATATACTAACTGAAGACGAAATTAAAGAAAGTTCTAATTTTGTAAAAATAATGTCTTTTAATGAAGATAAAATAGACAAAAATGATAATGCAATTGAAAGTACGGCAAAAGAATTATTATATAAAAAAGGTGGAAGTAAAAATGAAATCGATAATGATGTAACAAATATCAAAAACACAAATCAATTTAGTAATATTCATACTAACTTAAATGAAAAAAAAAAGAATGCTAATAATATTATTAAGAATAAAAATAAAAATATTTTAAATAATAATAAAAACGATATAAAAGGAAGAGTGAAAATTCAAAACATAAACAAAAATAAACAAGATAATATGGTTAAGGAAGAAGTGGATAATAATAATTATAATATATATGAAAACAATAAAAAAAAATGTGTTGAGTTAAAAATTCAATTAAATAATAAAATACCTAATAAAAGTGATATTCCTTTAAATGAAGATATATATTATAATATTAAAAAGAATAGTTATATTGATTGTTATAATGATGATAAGAAAGGTGAAAAATTATTTAATGTCGAGAAAGGAAATATACCAAATCATTTTTCTGGTGAAGACAATAATATTGAAAGAGATCAATATGATTATCCTTTAACAGAAGAAAAAACTGATGAAAATAAGCAACATAATGCTTTATATAATATTAATACAAATTTAAATGAAGATATAAATATTAATAATAATGAATATGATAATGAAAATAATATAAATAATATAAATAATGTTTATAAAGAAAATGAAGAAAACAATCATAATATTCCTAAAGGAGAGGTAATGATGAACAAAGAAAAAATGGTAACAAATAATGTATTATTAAAAAAATCAAAAAAGAAGAAAAAAAAAAATACGATTACAACTAATTTAAATGACAATAATATAGATAATTTAATTTCTAAAGATACTAATAAATCAGAATATTCTAATGATCCTGATATGATTAATAGAAATAATAAACAACTCAAATATTTAAAAACAATTAATTTAATGCTCAACAAATCTATGACATTATATTTAAATTATTTTAATAATAAAAGAAAATATGCTTATGAATATCAAGGAAATACAACAAGATTAGTTATTACGCCATTAACTGAAAAATGTTTTTATTCTTGCTTAATATCTTTAGATAATTTTTATGTGAATGCTATACAAGGAGATACAGGAGTTGGAAAAAGTGAGACAATAAAAGATTTTTCCAAATTATTTGGTAGTAATATTATATCAATTAATTGTAATAATAACAATACGGCGAAGTATATAGGAAATATATTATCTGGGATATTACAATCTGGATTTTGGTGTTGTTTCGATGAATTTAGTAGAATAGATGAAGGGGTAATTGTTATAATTGTAGAACAGTTTAGATGTATAAAACATATTTTACAAAGTTTAGAATTTAATAAATCAAATAAACAGCAAGGATATCTTAATTATGAATATATATCTTCTTATCAGAAGGGATATAATTGGAAAGTAAGTACAAATGGTGATGGTTATGATAATAAAAGTAATAGTTCTTGTGAAACATTCTGCAATGAATATGATCCTGATAATAATAATAATAATGATGAAAATAATGATATGCTGTTCGTGTTAGATAGTTATAGTAGCAATAAAAAAATAAAGAGTACCAAAAAGAATTATACAAACGAATTAAATAATATGACAAATGAAAATTATGTTGAGGATTTTCAAACTATTAATAAACGTAATGATGTGATTAAATTAAAAGAATATTCTTCAAAAACAAATCATAATATAAATACTTACGATATTTTTTCGAATAATAACAAAAAAAATAATAACAATTTGGTAACAAATAATCCAGTTAATATTAATAATACTAGATTAAGTAGTAATAATAATGCATATTTTGAAGGTCAATATATAAATGTAAAAAATAGTTGTTCCATATTTTTAACACTTTGTAAAAATAATAATAAGGGCGTATATTCGTTGGAAAATTATAATAATGTTATTCAAGTGTTTTGTTTTAAACCACCTAATTTTTATTTAATTTGTCAATTTTCTTTAACTTCTATTGGTTTTAAGAATTCAAAAAAGTTATCTAAAAAAATTAATACATGTTATAGTTTGTTATATGAATTTCTTTCAAAAGACAAACAATATATAATTGATTTAAGAGAAATAAAGAAATTTTTGAACTTGGTTTCAGAAGACTTTATAAAAAATAATAGAACAAAATGCGAAGAAGAAATAATATATGATGCTTTGATTGAAGTTAATGAATCCAAATTATTAAAAGATGATTTATATATATTTAATAATTTTCTAAAAGAACTTTTTCCATTTATAAAAATTAAAAATGAAAAAAATAAACACAATGAATCTTCAATTAAAATTATAGAAGAAATTATGAAAAATATGGGATATACAAGAAATGAATTTTATATAAATAAAATATTGAATTTGTATAAGATAAAAAAAACGAATAAAGCAATAATTCTTGTAGGGAAGTCATGTAGTGGAAAAACTAGTATTTTAAATATATTTAAGCATTATTGTGAAATAATTAAAAATAATAAAATGAAAGATAAAAATGATATAGGACAAATAACACATGATATCGATTTGGAATATAAAAATAAATGTAATTTATCTAATGAGTATGATTATGATAATGAAAATAATAAAATATATATGAATAATGATGAATCTATATATTCTAATCAAATAAATATATCTGACTTATCACAATCAACAACAACACCAAATAATAATAATATTAATATCAATAATATTAATATATATAATAATAGTAAAGATACATATGAAAGTTATAATTTATTGTGTCCATATAATTTATTTTATAATAAATTTAAAAATCAAATTAATACTAACAATATGACAAATAATATGAACACAAAAAAATCGAGTAAATTAAGTAGTACCTATTCTATGCAAATTAAAAATTCTTCTGGTACATTACTTGATATGTCTTATAAATATAAAAGAAGTACAGAAATGAATGATTTTGCAATTGATATTACAGTATTTAATCCTATGTCTACCGATGTTCAGAAATTATATGGATTCTATAATTTCGAAAAAGAATTATATGAAGATGGAATATTAGCCTTAATATTAAAAAGAATGTTTGAAAATATTAATGAAAATGAAAAATGGTTAATTCTAGATGGTCCTCTAGATATTATGACTACAGAGCCATTGCATTCATTATTAGATGAAAATAATATTTTGACATTAATTAATGGAAACCGAATAAAATTTTCTCCTAATGTGTTTATATTTTTTGAAGTTGAAAATTTAAAAAATTGTACACCGTCCTTTATTAGTAGATCTAGAATTGTTTATATGAATGAAGATGAATTCAACTATGAATGGTTAATTGATAGTTATTTAAAAAGTAATAAATCTAATATAGAAGAAAAAAATTTAATACAAGGATTATTTAATAAATATATTAAAAAAGTAATGAATGCTAAAAAAAATAAATATAATTTAATAATAGATATCAGTGATGCTAATATTATAATATCCATATGTCAATTATATGATATGTTATGTAATTTATATGCTAAAAATTTTCCAAAAAATTTGAATCCATCATTATGTTTAGAAAAATTATTTCTTCAATCTATCATATATATTTTTTCGAATATTCTATGTCCTAAGAGTAAAGAATTATTTGATAAATTAATTAAAAGTATTGATAACACCTTCCCATATTTACACACCGTATTTGATTACATAATAAGTAAGAATAATTTTAATTGGGTTTTATGGGATGAATTAATTACAACAAATCATAATTTTCTCCCCAATATTAAAGAAAAGTTTTTTTTTTCTTATGATAATTACAATATTGGCAAAAATGATAGTAACAGTTTTAAATATATGAATGCTAATCAATTAGGAGATACAGCAAATCAAGAAACCGATTTTAATAAATTTTTTCTGAGTAGTAATTTACATTTCAGTAAAAATTTTAATAAATATACAATTAATTATAATAATTTATTTAGTGATAATAACAATGTTAATAATAATGAAAATACTTTAAATATTTATCAGACATATCATCAAAGTTTCATGTCTTCTAATATGAATAATATGAATGAAATGAATATGTTAGACAATTATCATATGTTTAGTAATTATTCAGAAGATAATATACATTCTAATAATAATAATTATTTTGATTCTTCCATGTTTAATAATAATAGTAAAAATTTATCTAATCCATATTTTTCTGGTAACACCTTTTCGCATAATGAATTTTCAGATAATACATTTTCTTATAGATATAATATGAATAAGACAAAAAACAGATTTGGGCATATGCATAATAATGATAATTATATGAAAAGTAGTGATAATTATGTAAATTATGATGATAATATAAAAAATATTGCTGTTAATAATAATAAAAATAATAATATGAATTATAATAATGATCATAATAATATTCAAGATAATCATTTTAATATTGTCAATGATAATTATATAGAAAGTTATAATAACCTTTCTATGAAAGATAATATATATAGTAAAAAGGATGAATATAACGAAAATTATATAGAAAAAGCGAAAGAAAAATATTTTCATCAAAAATTTAAGGACAATATTTTTATTGAAAATGTAGAATCATTACGTAAAAAAAATATGATTAGTATTCTGATGTATAATAAAAAAAATATCTTACTAATAGGAAATAAATATAGTGGGAAGACTTTTTTTATGAAATATAATATATTACCATATATTAAAGAAGATATATCAAGTTATTATACCTTTATTTCAAAATTATATAATTCTAGTAAACTAGAGAAAATAATAGAAATGAATGTAGAAAAAAAATGCAGAAACGTTTATAAACCAATTGGGAATAAAAAGTGTTTATATATTATTTTAGATGATTTAAATAATATTCAAAAAAGTAATAATTCCTATATTGAAGATTATAATAATGATAATAATAATAATAATAATATGATAAAGAATAATTTATTATTTAATTTTAATATGAACCATAAGAATGATATATCTACAAACATATTTGATAATAATAATTATAACAATAATAAAATGAGATATCTTAATAATTGCAGTGTACTAGAATTTATTAACCAATTCATAGATTACAATATATATTATAATAAAGATAGCGACTCGGTAAAAAATGTAGAGAATTTAGTTTTCTTTTTAATACATGGAAATAATAAAAAGTATACATCTACCTTTAATAGAAGGATAATAAATAGGATGTATATAATACATTTAAACGAAATGGATGAGACCAATATAAAGAATACTTTTCATGCCTTCTTAAGACATAAATTTACTAACTTTCATGAAGTTATTAAGAATTTATCAGAACCTTTGTCTGCATCAACTGTTAGATTCGTTTTTGAATCGGCAAAAAATTTTAAACCAAATTTAAATTGTTATCATTATTTCTTTCATTTGAAACATATTTTTAAAATAATAAAAGGAATATTTTTATCAGAAGCTCCTATTTATGAAGAAAAAGAAAGTGTGTTAAGATTATGGGTAAATGAATGTTGTCGATCCTTGGGAGATCAATTAATTTTACAAACAGAAAGAAAAAGATTCAAAACTATTTTAAAAAATATATTACGTAAAAAGTTTTATATTATGTACAATTATTTATTTCCTAAAAGGAAAACATTTTATTTTTGTTCCTATAATTTTCACGACACTAAGAATGAAAAACCATATTTTTTCTATCAACCGATATCTAATGAAAATGTATTAATAGAATTTTTCAAGAATGTTATATCTTCTATTAACACATTTGTTGTTTGTAATTACGATCAGAAAAAAAAGGAATATTTTCGAAATGAAAAAGAGGAGGCAAATATAAATATGAATAATGAGAAAAAGAAAAGAAATTTTCATTTAAATGAAAATGAGGAAATGAAAAAATATAATGATAATAGTACTTACCAAATTTTCAACACGATAGTAGATTCGAAATCTATGAACGTAAATCAAGAAGACGAAATTGTCTATAATAATATAAATCGCGCAGATAATATAAAAGAAATTATGAATGTATCGTTAGAAAAAGGTCAAATTAAAATATCTAAAGAAATAGAAAAGTTAGTAGACAAGAATGATAATGATTTTAACAATATGAATAACCCAATAAATTTTATTTTATTTAAAGATGTCATGTTAAATATATGTAAATTTTCTAGAATTTTTCTTTTCGAGAATGAGCATTTTATATCTATTGGAGATAGTAGTCAAGGAAAATTTACCTGTTGTTTAATAGCATGTTATATATATCAAATAAAAATTGATGTTATTAAAAATTTTTATTATAACAAAATGAATATGGATAATATAGATGATGATAATGATGATAATGATGATAATGATAATAATCATGATAATCATTATAATAATAATACAAAATCTGATATTAATAAGGAAGACATGAATTATGTTGTTGAAGTTAATAATGATAAAAAGGACACCACAATTATGAATAAAGTTGTTGAAGAGGACGAAAATAAAGAAATAATGGAAATACAAGGAAAATATATAAATAATGAAGATAATAAAGATGAACAAAGTGATATAAAAAATGATACAAATACTAAGAATAATCTTGATGCATTTTCTAACACGTCAGAAAATAATATTTTAATAAAAAAAAATAACAGCGTTAACCATATTGATTACATACAAAATGATAACATGAAATGTAACAAAGGCATTAGTGATAAAGAGGAACAAGCGAATAAATTGAATACAAATTTATTAAGTAATAAGAATATTTCCGTTATAGAAAAATTAAAATATAATTACTTTATAAAAAAATTCAAAGAAGCAATATTTAATTGTTATAAGAATGAGAAAAGATGTGTATTGTATTATCTAGATGATAAAATGAATTATGACATTTTAGAATTTCTACATATCTTATATAATAATGATAATTTAATAAACATATTTAATAGTGAAGAAATAGCCTTTTTAAAAAATATACTTTTGCAAAAAGAAATAAATCTTAAAGGTTTTGATACATTAGATGAAATGATTGAAGAATTAATTAGAAGAAATTATCATTACATATTATTTACATCGTTAAAGAGTAAAATGTTTAAAAAAATATGCTATGAATATAATTCTATATTAAAAAATTCTACTGTTAATTATTTTTTTCCTTGGAAAAATAGTTCATATAATATAATAGCACATGAAACGCTGAAAATGAATAATTTGAATATTAATATTTTTAGTAATTTACATAATGCTGCTTTAAAAATGTTTGAGACTATATTGATTAATGTAGAAGAAACATTAGATCATAATGAAATGAAACAAGGAAACCATTTTTTTTTAAATGAATTTATTAGTCATATGGATAATAATAGTTATAATTATAAAAATGTTAATGAAAAAGAAACAGGTAATATGAAGCAAGGAAATGAAAGTAAAATATTCGGTACCAATGTAAGTTTAACTACATCTAAAAATGTAATAGGACAAGAAGACAAGCAAATTGCTCAAATAAATAATAGTTTACAAATGAACACAAAAGAAAGCTATAAAATGAATTCCGATATTAATCGAAGTACTGTACAAAATAAAGGGTCGGGTAATAATGATGAAGGTGAAGAAAATTGTGTTACAAATGATGACAGAAATGAAGATGATGAAGGAGAAAACAATATTAAATATATAAAAAACTCTAAAATTGTTGAAGATAAATTAAATATACAAAGGTATATTAATTTCAAACATTTTTATAATTTCCTTATCTTTTTTGAACATTTATATAAAAAGAAATCAGAAGAAACCAATAAACAAGAGAACAAAATTAGTATAGCTTTAAATAAATTAGCTGATGCAAGAAATGAAATACAAAATATGCAGATCCAATTAAGCCTTCAGAAAGAAAATATATCCAAAAAACAAATAGAATGTGCTCAACTATTAAAAGAAATAGAAGAAAAGAAAAAAGAATCTAATGAAAAGAAAAAGAAAATACAAGAAGATAGTATTAGAATATCAAGTGTAGAAGCTGAAACACAAAAACTAGCAGAAGATGCAAGAAAAGATTTACAAAATGCAATACCTGAATTAGAAGTAGCCACACAATCATTAGAACAATTAGATAAAAAAAGTATTTCAGAGGTTAAAGCTTATACAAAACCTCCTGATGTAGTCATGCAAACCTTATCTATTGTTATGATAATATTAAATAAGACACCCAGTTGGGAACAAGCTAAAATTGAATTAGGAGATGCAAACTTTTTATATAAATTAAAAACATTTGATAAGGATACTATATCCGATAAAACCTTGAAAAAAATTGAAAAATTTACGAAAAATCCTATATATTCTCCAAAAGCTGTAAAAAAGGTTTCTTCGGCCACTGGTACTCTATGTATGTGGGTTCATGCATTAAAAATGTATGCAGAAGTTTATAGGGAAGTAGCTCCAAAAAGGTTAAGACTAAAATTAGCTGAAGAATTATTAAGTAAAAATAGAAAAGAACTTGAATTAGCCATGGATCAACTTCATGAAATCGAAAAAACCTTATTACATTTACAAGAACAACATAATGAGAGTACTAAAAAAAGTGATGAATTAAGTAAGTCATATGAAGAATCTTGTTTAAGAATTGAAAATGTAGAAAAGTTTTTTGTTAATCTAATAGATGAAAAAAATCGTTGGGAAAAGTATGTAAATAATAATGAACGTATTAAGAAATGTATTTATGGTGAATCTATTTTATCCTCTTTCTTTTTGGTTTATACTGGCTTATTAAATTATGATGATAGGAAATATTTAATATATGATACATGCACAAAATTATTAATAAAAAATCACATATCAGTTAATTCAAATTTTAATGTAGTTGATTATTTTATAGACCCAATACAATCATTAGAATTTAATACTAATTTTATATCTAATGATAATTACATGAAGGAGAATTGTATTCTGATATATAATAATTTTATTGCTACATTGATAATAGATCCACATTATCAGGCCATCAATTGGATAAAGAAAAGTTATAAAAATTATGAAAATAGTATATTAGTAATATCTGATGTTCATGCATCGGATATATTTTTTAAAATTATTTATTGTATGAATAAAGGTCTTAGTTTATTAATAAATCATATTAACGAAGAGTTGGAAGATATATTGCTTTTAACTATTAAAAAATATAACAAATTTCTTTTTGACAAAGAAAATAGGGTACCAGTAGAAACGTTAAAGGATGATTCTACTAGATCAAATAATGAATTAATAAAAGAATATATCAAAAAGAAGAAAAAATTGTATTTAATATATGGTAATAATACTATATGTTATGAAGAGAAAAAGTATTTTATAAAACTACAATTATTAAACGATATACAAATACATGAAAATTTTAAATTATTTCTAGTATCTAATAAAAATTGCTTTCACTTGGATCCAGTATTTTATACATTGACTACAGTTATTGTATTTAACTTAAATAAAGAGGCACTGGACAACATTATGTTAAACGTTATTATAAAGAATGAGGAAAAGAATTTGGAAGACGAAAATAAAGAATCTGTTCTACGTTTAGTTCATATTAAAAAAGAAATAATGAATTTAGAAAATAATATATTAGAAAATGTAACCAAGAGTCAAAAAAAAATTACAGAAGATGATGAATTAATTAATATTCTTTTAAAATCTAAAGCAGATATAGATGAAAAGAATAGATGCTTAGAAGAAATTAACGATACACTTAATAGAACTAATATGAATAGAAACATTTTTAAAGCTTTAGCTAAAAAGATTTCTATTTTATTTACTGTGTTGAATGATTTAAAATATGTTAATAGTTATTATCAATTTTGTTTGGAACATTTTATTAATTTTTTCACATATAGCATTAACAAATATAAGTCAAATAATAAAACATTATCATCATCTTCATCTGAGAGACAAGAAAATTTATTTAACTATTATTTTTATGAATTTATAAAATATACTAAGATTTCTTTATCAAGCAAGCATCATTTATTTTTCACATTTTATTCGCTATGCAAAATTATGGTTTTTGAAGATAAAATATCTAAGGAGGACTATAATTTTTTTATGTTTGGAAAGCACATGGATACTGAAAAAATGAAGGAAATTAAAAGGAGAAGAAATATGGAAGAAGAAATAAAGAAGGAAGAAAGCATGGGACTATCCGATAATGAGGGAAAAAAGAAATATCCGAATAAAAAGAAGAACAAAAAATTAAAAACAAGAAGAAAATTGAATGCACATAAAAATAGTGAAAAAAAGGACATATCTAAGGTTTCGAGTTCTGCTAAAAGTGTTATTAATATGGAGAGTGACAATCGCAAGTTTAATGGGGAGGAT
Source organism: Plasmodium blacklocki (nom. inval.) (assembly GCA_900097035.1). NCBI lineage: Eukaryota > Apicomplexa > Aconoidasida > Haemosporida > Plasmodiidae > Plasmodium > Plasmodium blacklocki (nom. inval.). The sequence continues at coordinate 2,618,523 of LT969563.1, forward strand.
GTGAAAGAAGAAAAAGTAGAAGAATATGAAGAAGACGAAGATGAAGAAGATGAAGAAGACGAAGAAGAAGAAGAACAAGGAGAAGACGAAGAAGAAGAAGAACAAGGAGAAGACGAAGAAGAAGAAGAAGAAGAAGAAGACGAAGATGAGGAAAATGAGGAAAATGAGGAAAATGAAGAGGAAGAGGAAGAAGAAGATGCAAATGAAGAGTTAGATGGTAATGAAGAAAATGAAAACGAGGGAGAAGACGAAAAGGAAGATGACTATCGTTTTGATGTAAATAATGATGAAGAAGATATTAAAGATAACAATAATGATAATATAAATAGTAGGAACAAACATAATAATAATAATAATTTTAAGAAGGATGATGATAGTCAACTACAAAATATTACATTAGAAAATAATGAAAAAAATAAAGAATCTAATAATAATAATAAAACCAATATAGACATAAAATCAGAAAAGAAAAAGTCCAATTTGGATATACTAAAAAACAAAAAAAAAAACAAAAAAAGTAAAAAAAAAAAAAAAAAAATTAATTTAAAAAAAAAAAATAGAAGCTATGAAATTAAAGAATATAATTACGAAGATTATTCCGAATTTGATAATATGAATGATAATGATATAGAACATGAAGAAAAAACTATGGATGTTATAAATCCGGGTAATGATTGGATAAGTGATATAAAATGGAAACAGTTATTAGATATAGAAAAATTAAAAAATTTCGAAGGGTTTATAAATTCTTTCATTAAATCTATTAGAGAATGGAGAAGATGGTTTAATTATTTACAAGTGGAAAATCTTGTATTTCCAGATGAATGGGAATATAATTTAAATAGTTTTCAAAAATTGATTATAATAAAAATATTAAGACCAGATAGATTAAACAAAGCAATAGAAAATTTTATTTTTACTAATATGTCATATAATGATATAGAGGTGGAATACATGAATTTTGAATATATATTACGTCCTTCTAAAAAAAATATAGAACCATTAATTATTATATACAAACCTAATTATGATCCGTTTGAGTATATTTATAAGTATGCTTTGGATAATAATCAAAAATTAAAAAATATTACTCTAACGAATTATAATATAAATTATATATATAATTATTTAATAGAGGCAATGAAAGAAGGACATGTTTTATATATAACAAATTTACACAATTCTAATGAAAATTTATTAAAATTGACAAAGTTAATTGAAGACATATTAAATAGTAATACAAAATATATATTTAATAGTTCTGATAATATTAATGTGGAAGAAAAATATGAAATAAACTCTATGAATATATCAACAGAGGAAGAATTTAAACATAAAGAAAAAGTAGATAGAAAGATATATAAGAAAGAAAGTGTATTAGATAAAAATATTGATGATGATAATAATAATAATGAAATAGTTAATGAAAAGGGTAGAGAATATAATGAGATATTTAGTACCATAGATAATAATAAAAAAATATATAATGCAATAATAGATGAAAAACATAATATTATGATGATTAAAAACTTTTTGAAAAAGAGAAATAAATTCATTAGTGTTCATCCAAAATTTCGTTTATTCTTGTCAACATTGCCTGGTAAAGAAATACCTATATCATTATTACAAAAAAGTATTATTGTTATTTTGGAAGAACCACATAATATAAAAAAGAGTATATCTATATTATTTAAAGAACATTGGGCATTAGAAGAAAACAAGAATGTTCAATCAAATAAATTTATAAAATTACTTTTAAGTTTATTTTGGTTTCATTCTATTTTAAATAATAGAAAAAAATTTGATAATTTAGGATGGAATAATGAAGAATATTTTTTCAGTAATAAAGATGTCATCCTAAGTAAATATATAACTAAAATATTTTTTAATAAAAATGTAAAAGAAATACATTGGCCATATTATTATTTCTATATTTGCGATATTATATATGGTTCAAAAATGGATGATTATTTTGATAAGAAATTGTTAAATATATATGCAAAAGCATTTTTTAATAATAATATATTTAAAGGTAAATATATATTTTCTAGTTCAACAAATTATTATTTACCTATAGATGTAAATAATGAAAAGCTATTAAATAATTATTTAAAAGAAATTCCTTATAATGATAGTGTAGAATTATTTGGACAAAAACCATATGCAGAAATATCATATAATACAGGTGCATCCGAAGAAATTATATCATTACTTTTTTCTGTTAACTCCTTGAATTTGAATCAGTATCATTTCCATAACAAAAATAATATTAATATAAATGAAAAACTTGTATACTATTTTACAAAAAAGTTACTACTTAATATGCCTCGTGAAATATACATAGATGAATTAATGAAAAAACAACATAATCCTGAACAATATATATATGCAAATCTATTATTTAAGGAAGTGAATAAACATAATATTATTTTGAAAAAAATAAGAAGTTCTCTTAATAAAGTACAATATGGTAATTATTACATAAACATAAGAAAATAATAAATGTACTAAAATGCCAGAATGTAATTGATCACACTGTATTTAAAACGGGAAATTAGCATGCACATATATATATATATATATATATATATATATATATATATATATATATATATAATACATATATATATATATTTTAATTTTTTGCAGCTCTAAAAGGAGAAATTACCATAAATAAAAAAATATATGAAATGTTAAAATGCCTAAGTGTGGGTCTGGTACCTCAAACGTGGAAAAAACTTTACGCATCAAAGAAAAAAATCCTTTACTTTTTCGAAGATTTAAAAGAACGAATTAATCAATTAAATCAATGGAGTATAAATGGACATTTACAAATTTATTGGCTAGGAGGTTTTTGTAACCCTAAAAGTATTTTAAAATATATTTTGCATGAATATTCTAAAAAAAATGATGTAAGTCATGAATTAATTACATTTGAATTTAGTTCCATAAATAAATCTGATGAAAATAAATTAAAAGTTAAAAATATGGAAGAAGGTATATATATAAAAAATATAATTTTACAAGGTGCCAAATGGGATTTTATTAGTCAATCCTTAATAGAAACAGATAATAATAATTTATATTTTATTATACCTTTCGTTTATTTGAAAGTTGTTTTAATAAAAAATAGTAAAAATGAAAATGATATTTATTATTGTCCTCTATATATATGTGAAGAAAAGAACGTTATTGACATTAAAGATAATTATTTATTTCTGGTATTTTTTCAATAATACATCTTTTTATAAGATTATATTATATGCATACATGAAAATAAATAAATATAAAAAAAAAAAAATTATATATATCTATATATTCGTTTTTATAGGTTGGATTGAATGCCGGTTCAATAAATCCATCGGAATGGGGAAAAATGGGTGTTAGATTATTTTTAACTAATGAATGTTAAAATTGTAAAATGAAAGATATACTACAGTAAAATAATAAATTACTTTTATAATTTCAAATAATTCAGGTTTAAACGTTTTTCTATACATATATATAAAATATATATACATATATATATATTTTTATATATGTAAATCTTTTATTATATAATGTAATTACAAAATTCCACGATACAAATCATTAGAACAATTTAGTTTATAAAATTTATACATATTTTTTTTGTATATACTAAATAAATATATATAATCGAATTGTTTGCTTTTTTTTTTTTTTTTTTTTCATTTTTTTTATTTATAATTAAAATTAAAATATTTTTATTTAAAGATATATTTTTTTTCTAATATACATTTATTTATTTTAATTTTATAAATAAAAATGTTTTCCCTTATTTTCTTTTCTTAGAGTGATTAAGGGGATATTATTATAAGTATGCTTTTTTTATAGGCCTTTAATTTTTTTATTTATTTTTTTCATATTTTTTCTTCTAATTTTTTTAAGCTTTATATTTTATAATAAAATAAAAAGAAACATTTAAAATAATATTCTTCCTTCAACTTATAACTAAATAAATTTAAGAAGAATAATTTTGCTTGGTTAATTTTTTGGAAATAGTGAATATTATTATAAATATTGAATAATATATAAACAAAGGAAGGAGACTTGTTATGATATATTATAAAATGTATAATTAATATATAAAAAAATTATATTGATATACCTATAATATATATATTACATATATTATATATATAAAACATTTATATATATATATATATATATATATATATATATAAATAATACATACGGTAATCTTATTTATATTCTATATAAAGTATATAAAATTTATCACCATAAGAAATTAGATGTACATATATTTTTTTGATAATTATTCATATTTTTAATATACTTTATGAGAGTTAAAGAAAAAGATATAAATAATTAATATGTTATTTTTAATATTTATATACCTTTAATAATAAGGCACATTAATCTGTGTATACATACATATATATATATATATTATATATAAATATATTTAAATATAATAGAACATTTATATGTTATAAATATATATAAATTTACCCTAAATTTTATATATTATAATAATATATATTTTTTTTATATATAATATATATTTAAAAAAAAAAAAAAAATTCTTCTGTACGCATAAATTTTTTAATTAAATTAAAATAATAAAACAATATTATTCTAATAAAAATAATGATGTAAAAATATTATAAAAAAAAATTGTAAGGAAATTAAATTTATAAAAAATATAAAAAAAACTGGAAAAAAATTAACAATTTGATATAAAATTCAAAAAGTTAATAAATATAAAAATAAAATAATAATAAATTTTATATATTTATAAAATAATTACCGAATTCATAATAATAAAGTAAACCAATATATAAAAAAAATGTCAGCTCCTGTAAGTTCCCAAAAGAAAGAACAAAAAAAATTTATATAAAATATGTATTATTATAAAAGAATATATTGGCATATTTTTCTTTTAAGAAAAAATTTATAAGATATATATATATATATATATATATATATATATATATATATATATATATTTAAAATATTTAAGAAAATTATGTATATGTTTTTGTATTTATATATTTTATATTTTATATATATGTTTGCAAAAAATATAAATAATATAGAAAAATAAGTATATTTTTTGTGATAAATAATTTTTAAAAAAAATCATTTATTACTTTTTTACCTTATATGTATTTATATATATATATAAGTATTATATTATTATATCCATATTATATAATACAAAACAACTATAGATCCATATAATATATATGTATAGTTAGTTCATAATTGGCTCTATTTATAATAATATATCTTTTGTATAAAATGTTGTATGAGCAATAATTAGAACATTTTAAAAAGTCTATTCTTAAAAAATATATAAATTAAAAATTTTTTTTTTTTTTTTTTTTTTGTTTAGATTTCAAAAAAGAGAAAATTTATTAATGATGGTGTTTTTCAAGCCGAGTTAAATGAATTTTTAGCTCGTATTTTGGCAGAAGATGGATATTCAGGTGTTGAAGTTAGGGTTACACCTATAAGGTATAATTAATATTAATTACAGCAATGTAACAATGTGGATGATACCTAAATATAAATATATATATATATATATATATATATATATATATTTATTTATTTATTTATTTAATATATATTATTTTACCAATATATATAATTTTTTTTATAGAACGGAGGTTATTATAAGGGCTACTCGTACCAGAGAAGTTCTTGGAGATAAGGGAAGGAGAATACGTGAATTAACATCATTGGTACAAAAAAGATTCTTTAATAAATCAACAAATAGTGTTGAATTATTTGCTGAAAGAGTAGAACATAGAGGATTGTGTGCAATGGCACAAGCCGAATCTTTAAGATACAAACTTTTAAAAGGTTTAGCAGTTAGAAGAGCGTGTTATGGAGTTTTAAGACATATAATGGAATCTGGTGCTAAAGGATGTGAAGTTATTGTATCAGGAAAATTAAGAGCTCAAAGAGCTAAAAGTATGAAATTTAGAGATGGCTATTTAATATCTACAGGAGAACCATCCAAAAGATTTGTTAACACAGCTACCAGATCAGCACAATTAAAACAAGGGGTTTTAGGTATTAAAGTTAAAATTATGCTACCAACTGCTATTGATACCAGAACAGGATTAACTTCTATTTTACCTGATAACATATCTGTTTTAGAACCAAAAACAGATACTGTAGATTTATAAAAAAAAAAAAAAAAATAATAATAATAATAAAAAAAATTAATAAAATAAAATATATTTTTATATTTTTTATATAATATATTGTTATATATTTATATATATATGCATATACATCTAATTTTTTTTTTTTTTTTTTTTTTTTTTTTTTTTGAATGTAACATTTAAATTCAATATAACTCAAAGATCCTTTTTATATAAATTATTAATTTTAATAATATATGAAAAATATTTTTTTTATTTCATATAAAAGAAATAAAAAATTGGTTATGCTATGAATGTTTTTTTTTGAATTATATATAAATTTTTTAAAAGTACAAAAAGATACAAGAAATTAATTCTTACATAAATATATATATATATAATTATATATACTTTAAAAAAGTACCTTTTGAGGAAGTAATTTTTTTAAAAATTTATATATTTGTCTAAATGTTGTTTTTTATAATGTGGAATATATTAGCATCACAATACATAATAAAAAATAAAATTTATTAAAATAAAATGGATTTATATAGAACAAAGGACAGATTAAAAATTGTAAAAATTAATTGGTATTGTCTTTTTATCAATAATATCAATTTTTTATTAAAATATAATTTGTTAACAATATATTTTAACAATAATAAAAATATGTAGATATTTAAAAAAAATGAATATATATATATATATGTTGTATATTCTAAGTAAATTTACTTAACTTTACGCTTGTAATAAATCCGTCCATTGGTATAATCGTGGGAAATCTATAGTGGATAATATTATATATGTGTATTTATGTATTATTTAATGAAATATAGTACAAATTTTATTTTATTTGTTTTTTTTCTATATAATTTTTTATTTTTTTTTAAATACCCTTTGCAAAACCTGTAAATTAATATAATTAAGTATTTATTGAATTATAAAATGTTTCATAATGTAATGGATAATATTATTTAACTTTTAATATTTTATTTTATATAATTTTTTTTTTTTTTTTTAATATATATACCAAGATTTCCCATGCTTTGTGTTGTCTAAGGATCTAATTGATCCTGGATAACCTATACACAATTAAGATATATATATATATATATATATATATATTACTTATTTACTAGGTTTATCTTTATGTAGAAATACATTTGTGTATTTTTCTATTTATAATTACTTTTTGTGAAATAATCACAGTCGAGATGTGAACATACGTCAGCAGATTTCGTAATACTTAAATTATATGGAACTTGTTTAATAATATTATCACATATAGACATATAATTTAGAAAGGTTGCATATCCATATGTAAAAAAATAGTTTGGATGAATATAAATTATATAATTCTTTTTTTCTATTATATTCTAAAGGAATCGAATTACATATGTATCATTTGATTTTAGTATACAATATACGTATATATGATTCAATATATATTAATTATAAAATTTCACATAAAGATTAATAACCTCATAAACATTTTCCTTGCATATGGTAGCTTTCTTTTCATCAGGATTCCATACAACAAAATTACAATTATCCGTATTACATAATTCTAAAGCTTTATTTATAGAAGTCAATGTGATTACGTTTTTGTTTTTTTCCACACATGCTAAAAGGGGAAATACATATATATATATATATATATATATTTATTTATTTATTTATTTATATATTTAACAAATTGTTGTATATTCTTTCTGTAAAATTCATTTTACCTAATGTTTGGTCTCGTACACTATATATGGTAAATAGAAATATATAATTAAAAAAAATAAAATCATAAATATTAAAAATACCATTGAACAAAAAAATAAAAAATAAAAATTTATGTAAGTTAATTAAGGATTACATGAGGTATTTATGTGTGACACCTTGATGAAAATGTTTTCCATCGTAAAGATTTTTTTGAGAACTTTAGAAAAAGAAAAAGAAAAAGAAAAAAGAAAAAAAAAATATTTAAAATAATTTCAAACATATATAAAACGAAAAAAAAATAAAATAAAATAAAAATAATAGTATACCTCATACAGATATATTCTACGTTCAATTCTGTAGAAAAGTCAATAGCATTGTTGTTTGTATTCCTCTTGAATTTTTTGATATCTATCTAAAGAAGAATGAAAGAATATACTTTTTATATTCTTATTACATTTAAAAATATAATATTTTTATTTTATTTTTTTTTTTATTTACCTTGCATTCTTCCTTCTTTTGGCAGATTTGAGTTGCCATATTTGTATAATCATTTACTGAATATAATAGAATATTAATTATAGGTATATATATAAGGAAATAAAATAAAAATATAACATGCAATATTGTAAATATATATATATATATATATTTTTGTTTGTTTTAACCTTCATCTTCTAAATCTACAATATATGCTCTTTTTACTTCTACCGTGTATCCTTTACTACATGATATTTTAATCAAATTATTCTTAAAATAATTAAATAAAAATATATCATGATATTAACTAATATAGAAAAATATTATATGACTCTTTTTATTTTATTTTTACGTCTCTTTTTATATTAGCATATTTTGAGGGTAAATAATGGTTATATACTTCGTTATTTATAAACCTTCAAAAAATATATATAAATCTGTATTTTCAATTATAAATATATTAAAATATATATATATATGTAATTTTTTTTTTTCATTGTGAAACCCGTAATAATATATTGAACTATCTTCCTCATTATTATTCACATGATCTTTTGAATAAATAAAAGTAACTTTTAATAAAGACAACAAAAAGAATAAATTAATATATGTTTTCATTTTTTCCTTAATGTATACTTTTAAATTAAAAATTGAAAAAAAAAAAAAAAATGTACAAAATAATAAGGAACTCAGACAAATAAAAAAAAAAAATAAATAAATAAAGACAAATATATATATATATATATATATATATAATATGTAATAATTATACGATATAATAATAATATATTAATCAGGAAATGTAACTGTTTCAATAATTTCTTATTTTTTTAAAAGAATAAGAAGAAAAAATAGGAACACATATATAAATATATATATTGTCTTTTTTATTTACTTATTTTTTTATATAATACTGTATATACATATATATATATATATATATATATATATATATATAATTGCCACGTACTGAAAAAATAAAGAAAGTATAAGATGTAGATTAAATGTGTTGTATTTTAATTTTTTTTTTTAAATAATTTATTTAGTCTTAAGAACAATATGATAATAATACTTATGAATAGTCATATAAACTGAAATATTATTCACACAGTATTATTTATAAATGGGTTTTTTATACATATTTATATGACAATATATATATATATATGTTGACACTTATGTGTTGTAATTAAAAAAAAGCAGAGTATTAAAAAAATAAAAAATAATTTATCTTACAGTAATGTCTATACAAAATATACACGTTTTTTTAATAACATTTAAAGATTTGTTATAAAGGATTTCATTAAATATTCCTCAGCATATTTATGAAAATGTGCAAATATTTTTGGATATTCATTTTTTTTGTTCTATAACTCTTTAATAAAAATAATATATTAAAATGGTTACAAAAAAAAAAAAAAAAAAAAAAAAAAAAAAGACTATAATTTTTAATCTGTTTTCTTTTTTGTTTTTTTTTTTTTTTTGTTTGCTGTTATTATCTTCATTCTATTTTTATTTTCTAAAATATGAACTATTTCATATATAATAAAATATATATATATATATATATATATATATATATATATATATAAATTAAAGAACATTCCTGTTTTTATAAGAAATATTTATGAAATATACAACAATAATAAATTATAACAAAAGATAAAATAAGAAATAAATTCATATTACATAATTTATTTAAAAATTCAAAAAGTTTTTCTTTAATTTCAAAATGTTTATTAATGTATGCTAACAACATAAAAATTCTATTTAACTTTTTTTTTTAATTTTTTTATATAATATGTTTCATATAATATTATATGCGTTTATATTATGGTAACATAAATTTATTTTATTTTATTTATGAAAAATACAATTTTTTTATAATCCTTAAAAAAAAAAGAAAAAAATTAAATAACAAATATATATATGCATATATAATATATATATATATTGTATATCTTTTTAATTGTTTCTGTTGGGTTATGTGTAAAAATAAGTTTATATATGAAATATTTAATTTTTATATATTAAATACAAAGAAACAATAATATATATGATTGTTTATATATTAAATAAAAAATATATATATTTATATGTGTAAATTACATATATTATAATATATTTTTTTAATAAAATATTTATATGTGTATGTATATTATGTAAAATTGTAATATAATATATAATTAATTGGGGTATATTTTATAATGAATTATTTGCCTTCCTATTTTACTTTATTTTATTTTAAATAAAATTATTTTGTGTAAAATATATATTCATAAAATGTAGCTAGAAGCTGAAATTATTATATTATATTATATTAAATTACAACATTTTTCTTTAAAAAAATAAAATAAAATAAGCAATAAAAAAACATGCATATTATTATCAACATAAATAAATTTATATATAAAAACAAATACTATTGTTTATTATTATTAGCTTTAATTTATTACTTTTTATAACATTTTGTTCTTGTTTTTTTTTCTTTTTTTTATCATGAAAAAAGCATTTTAAAATAATATTTTTATAATGTACATATAGTTGTATTTGTTTTGTTTGTATGTATATATAAATATATATATATATATATATATAATTGTATATTTATTTTTATTTTTTATTTTATAATATTTAGCTTATCATTATCATTATTATTATTATTTTATTTTTATTTATTTTATTTTATTTTATTTATTTATTTATTTATTTTTGTATGACAAATGAATAATGGGTCGTTTAAAGAAACAAGTGTTTGTAGAAAAGAAAAACAAAAAGGAGACATTCCTGCTCCTCGTTTCGGGCACACTGCTACATACTTAGGTAATAACAAAGTTGCTATATTTGGTGGAGCTATTGGGGATGCAGGAAAATATAATATAACAGATGATATATATTTATATGATTTAACACAGAACAAATGGAAAAAGTTAATAACAGAAAATACACCATCTGCTAGAGCGGCCCATGCAGCTGCTTGTGTTGATGAACAACAATTAGTTATATATGGAGGAGCTACCGGTGGTGGTTCCTTATCTTTAGATGATTTGTATATATTAGATTTAAGAAAGGAACAAAAATATACATGGATGACAGTACCAACAAAAGGTGTAACTCCCGGTAGAAGATATGGACATGTAATGGTTTATAGTAAACCAAATTTGATAGTATTTGGAGGGAATGATGGACAAAATACTTTAAATGATGTATGGTATATGCATGTTGAAATGCCACCTTTTGAATGGGTTCGTGTTATTATTCCTAATACTTGTAAAGTGCCACCCCAAAGAGTGTATCATTCTGCAGATATGTGTAAAGAAGGCCCAGCTAGTGGTATGATTGTTATATTTGGTGGTAGAAGTGCAGAAAATAAATCTTTAGATGATACCTGGGGATTAAGACAACATAGAGATGGAAGATGGGATTGGGTAGAAGCTCCTATAAAAAAAGGAAGTCCACCTGAAGCTCGTTATCAACATACATCTGTTTTTATAGGATCTAAAATATTTATTTTAGGTGGTAGAAATGATAATGGATGTGCTGTTCCTTTATCGACAGCTCTTTATAATACTGAAACCATTGAATGGGTTACATTGCCTTCTATTTCTAAATTTAGACACACATCATGGGTCTACAAATATACCATATATACTTTTGGTGGGTTTAGTCATCAAACACAACAATATCCAACTAATGAATTAGAATGTTTAGAATGCTTCAATCTTTTATCATCCTTAAATTCATTGGATTCTGAAAAGAAAAAAAGTATTAAACAATCATCTTTAAAACAAAAACAATTAACTAATGAGAATTGGACACACCCAAGTAGTGATCTTAGAAATATAAATTCTTATAATTTAAATAGTCAAGATGTTATAAATACACAACAACATAATATATCTGCAAATAATCAATTTAATGTATCGAAAGAAATCTATGATTTGAAGAATAATGCTAGTATTGGTAACACATTAGCAAATGTTCCAAATATACCAAATGTACCAAATACACATTATAGAAATATGTTTGATGCTTCATCTAACTCTTCAGTTTTTAGATTATCCAACAGACCAATGTCGAATAAAATAAGATTATCAGCACACGCTCATGCTGTTCAAGAGAATGGCAGTGATTTTGCTTTTCTAGTTCGTAAAATTTCTATAGATAAATTAGAAGAAGAAGGTAGAAAAATCAATAATGGTGTATTATGTACACCTGTAAATTATATAAGTGAATTTAAGAATACGGTTTATGATAAAATTATTACTACATTATTAAATCCAAATATTACACAATTTGAAATACAGTACAACCATAATTCAGAATCAATATTTATTATACCATGGGCCAATATTTCTGTATTATGTTCGATAGTTATTGATATATTTAAGCAAGAAGATATGGTATTAAAACTAAGAGCACCAATAAAAATATATGGTGATATACATGGTCAATATTATGATTTAATGCGTATGTTCCAATTATATAAATGTCCAGTAGAAGAAGATTTAGGTGAAAAGTTAAATGCAATTGGAGATATTGATTCAAATGATTATTTATTTTTAGGAGATTATGTGGATAGAGGTTCTAATAGTTTGGAAGTTATTTGTTTACTTTTTGCTTTAAAATGTAAATATCCAAAACAAATTCATTTAATTAGAGGGAATCATGAAGATGTAGCTATTAATAGTCTTTATGGATTCCAAGAGGAATGTAAAAGAAGATTGAAAGAAGACATAACCGATAAGGATTCTTGTTGGTATCAAATAAATCAAGTTTTTGAATGGTTACCAATTGGTGCTATAGTAGAAGATAAAATTTTATGTGTACATGGTGGAATTGGAAAATCCATTAATCATATTTCTGATATTTCTCAATTGAAAAGACCACTCATAGTTTCACAAGTGCCTCAAAATTTAAATGAACAAAAAGTTACGGATTTATTATGGTCTGATCCAACTGATAATGATTCTATATTAGGAACCATTCCTAATGATATAAGAGACCCAGATGGTACAGGTCATATTGTTAAATATGGACCGGATCGTGTTCATAAATTTCTAGAAGAAAATGATCTTCAATTAATTATAAGAGCACATGAATGTGTTATGGATGGTTTTGAACGATTTGCAGGTGGAAAATTAATAACCTTATTTTCAGCAACAAATTATTGTAATTCACATAAAAATGCAGGAGCATTATTATTTATTAGAAGAGATCTTACTGTAATTCCAAAACTTATTTATCCAGCTAAAGACGAAGTGCGATTCTTTAATACATGGTAAATAATAGAAAAAAAAATCCCCATATATCAATATATATATATATATATATTTACAACATATAAGTTATATTATTTTTCTATTACATATATAAAAAATATATATTTTTTTCTTTTTTATTTATTCTTCAAGGGATACCAAAATGACGGAGTTAAGACCACCAACACCACCAAGAAATCAACCCAAAATGAGAGAATTAAATTTTGGTGCACCATGAAAATGTCCTGTCTTATTACATATACAAAATGTATTGATATCTTAAAGAATCATTATATAATTGGATATATACATCTATATAATTTATTTATTTTATATAAATATATTTAATTCTATTAATTTATTAATTTTTTTTTTTTTTTTTCTACTGTTTAAAACTTTAAGGGTTTTTTTTATGGACCATATAAAAAATGAATATATGGAAATATTCATAAAAATTGTAGGTATATGAAAAATGATGTATTATATATCCATATTATTTTATAAGTAGAAATTATATGTTTTTTTTTTTTTTCTTTTTTTGAGATGTTTTAAATAAATATTTGTTTTAAATAAATATTCTCAATATAATTTTTATTTATTTGATTGAATTATTTATATTTATTATAATTTTCCATAAATTTTATTTTTTTTCTATTTTTTTTTTTTTTTTTTTTTGTTATTTTTATTGTTAATGTTATTGTTATGTGTATACTTTTGTAAATTTATTTATTTATTAATTTTAATTTTTATTATTATTATTTTATTTTTCTTATATAACATTATTAAAACCATATAGTTATTTTTACTTTATTTTATTTTATTTCTTTTCTTTTCATTTTTTTTTTTTTTTTTTTTTTTTTTTTTTTTGTTTTCGTGCAACTTTACAAATAAGAATAATTCTTAAAAGGTTTGATTAAAAGAAATTGATGTAAAATATATATATATATATATATATTATATACCTATATTTTTATTAAATTTTTAAATCAATAAAACCCTTAAATGTTAAATCTATAATTGAATAATATTTGTCTAAGTGATGTGGTGAGTTAATTAGAATGTAATTACGGTAGGTATAGAAAAAAATTATGTATATATAATGAGAGCATAAATGGAATGTATAAATAAATATGTAAATAAGAGAATATAAAATATGGTATAACATAATAATTATAATTATGTATATAGTGAAATGTATATGAAAAAAAAAAAATAAATTATTCTTCATATATAAAATAATGACAGGATAAACGTGGAATACCATTATAAATATATTATGCATAGAAATATATCATAGTATTTTAATTATTATGTAAGGTATGACCATATAAATATGGAATACCATAATAAATAATTTATATATGAAAAAAATCTATATATTTGTAAAAAAAAAAAAAAAAAAGAAAAAAAAAAGAAAAAAAAAAATTAATTTGTGTATAAAGAAAATAAAAATATAATAAAAAGATCTTTTTTTTTTTCTTTTTTTTTTTTTTTTTTTTTTTATGTTCTTTACATATATCTTATGATATGATGTATATACTTAAACTACTATTGGTATATAAGTGATACTAACATAATAGATATGTTAAATAAAAACTAAAATATAGATAAAAGACATATATATATGTAAACAATAGAAATACCAATACATATATTTTATATGTTTTTATTATTTCTTCTATTTGAAACATCATAAGAATTTTGAAGATCTACTTTATTTGTTATCTTCATTTTTTCTTCTTTTCCCAGGGGAATTACTGATAGAATTTGATGTAATATTCCTTATATTACACCATCTAGCTATAGTTGTTCTGTGAACTCCATAAATAGTAGCTATTTCTGGTATGGTCAAATGTTGTATATTAAGTAATCTATTTAATTCCTCAGCACTTGGTGGTCCATTATTTCCAATCCTTCTTCTCCTTCTTGTGCTTATATTATACGATGAAGGCGTATTCATATTAGAATCTTGAACGTCTGTTAGATTATTCTTTTGGCTATTAATATTATCATTATTATTCATATTATTAATATTACTATTATTATTATTATTCTGAGATATATTAAAATTTGTATCAATATTATTATTATATTCAACTACAGGTTCTTGTGTGTGTTCTTGAACGTTATAATTATTTGAGTTGCTAATGTTATAATTCGTATCCACTACATTAGTAGAAATGTTCATAGTATTATTAATGTTTGAACCAACATTTGTATAATTATATCCAGTATATGAATAATTATTATTCGCTGTGTTATTTGATAAATTATATGGAGGAATTATATTATTGGGATATTCTTGGAAAATGTTATTATTTGTATTATTCATATTATTTTCATTATACATGTTTTGATAAACATTCAAGATGTTTACACTTACATTTGGATATGTTGTTATTCTTGTTCCATTATTTTCAAAACTATTATTATAAGTTGTTCGAGGTACCATATATTCAGTTGTATTATGAAAGGAATTGAAATTATTTATCATACTATAAATGTTATCATTCGTTATAGAATTTATATAATAGTTTGAATTATTGGAATATACTGAATTATTATTATTCATCATATTTATATTTTCATAGCTATTTGAAGGATACACATCATTATTTTGTATGTTTTGTTGTAAAGGTAATAAATCCGTATTTCCGTGATAATTATTAATATTAGTAAAGTTGTTAAAATTATTGCTTTGGTTCACGGGATTAAAAGAATTATTATTGTTCGTTTCGTTTGACATTTCATTTTGTATCATATTATTAGACATAGTTATTTTATTATTATTTCCTACATTATTATTCAATATATCATATCCTGTTATTGAATTATTATTAAAATATAAATTATTCGAATTGTTATTATTAAATTCTAATCCATTAACTGCTGTTCTATATAATGATGACGAGTTATTATTATAGGAATCTTCATTTGATGTTATTCTTTGTATATCGCTATCAGACATAAATGTACCACATACATTATTAGATCCTTTTTGATTTATTCCATTTAATAAATTATCATCATTTTTATTATCATGTGAATAATTATTATTATAATTATTATAATTGTAATAATAATAATAATTATTATTATTATTAGTATTATCATTATTATTATTATTATTATTATTATTATTATTATTATCATTATTATTATTATAAGTATTATCATTATTATTATTATCATTATCATCATTATTATTATTATCATTATCATCATTATTATTATTATCCTTATTAATATTAGATAAGTTATTCTCATTCATATATGCAAAATGGTTAGAACTTATTCCTATTTGATTCATCGAATTATTAATATTCCCAATATAATTATTTTCTAAACTATTATATACATTATTATTCATGTTATTTATTCCATAATTTGTATTAGGTGCATAACCATTGGATGTTATACCAGTTGTCATCATGTTGTTATTATCCAAAAGTATTTTATTTCCATGTCCTTCAAATACATTGTTATGGCTATTATACATAAAATTATTGTTAAAATATGTATTATTTGCAGTAGTTCTATTACTTTCATTAAGGTTATTATCTGTGATATTATTATTTTCAATAGAAATTCCATAATTCTGATTTCTATTAAAGTGATCTACATTAGGTTGGATGTTTTCACAATAAATTTCATTGTTTTGAGAATTCTGGACATTACAAATATTAATCATATTGTTGTTCCATTGAGAGCCATTAAGAAAATTGGTATCATCAATGTTCTCATTTTTATTATTCTGATTATTATTATTATATTCATATCTATTATAAAAGTTCACATTATTATTTAGTGAATTATTATTCATATATTCTTCATTTAAACGAGACATATTATTTTCTTGGGACACATCTTGTGTTCCCACTTCATTATTTCCCGTTTGAACATTATAATAATTATTGTTTGCTATATTATTTGGGAAATGTGTATAATATTGTAAATTGGGATATGTCTGGCTTGTTATATTATTATTATTATTATTATTATTATATTCTCTGTTTTGTGTTATATAGGATTCTTGTATTTGATTGTTACCTACATAATTATTAATAAGAGTATTATTTGTCAATATGTTTGAATTAATATCATTATTTCCCATTTGAATATCGTTATTTATATAACTATTGTTCATTGAACTATACAAATCATATGAGTATGTGTTGTTATTAATATTGGATATATTAGAACTTAAATTAGAATTTATACCAGAAATGAATGTATTATTAGTGGTGTTGTCGCTATTCATATAAGGTGATACATTAATGAAGTTATTATTTATAGAAGAATTTTCTTGAATAACATTTGAAGGATATGTATTATATAATGATTGGTACATTTCATTTCCACTCACATATGAATTGTTTTGGATTTGGCAATTAGAAGGAGTGTAAAAAAAGTTATAATTTGTGATAATATTATTTTCTTGATAATTATATTGATTATTCATATTATTATTCATATTATTATTTATATTAATATCCATATTATTATTATTATTATTATTATTATTATTACTATTATTATTATCATTATTATTATCATTATTATTATCATTATTTTTATTATTATTGTCATCATCATTATCATTATTATTACTATCTAAGCTATTTATATATTGCTTGTTTTCTCCACTTTTTTGTTTCTCCACGTTATCTTGTCCTGAGGAATCTTTAAATACCATATTATTATCATTAACATTATGTATATTATCATAAGACGAGTTATAATTTTCATTATTTATAAATACGTTTAAATCATTTTTCTCTTTTATATTATCATTCTGATCAGAATTTGTCTTTATTGATTCATTAGTTCCAAATTCATTTGATTTATGTACATCATAGTTGTTATTATTTTGTGATTCTCCAATTTTGTCCATGAGTGTAGCTTTAGATAAATAATAATAACTCTTGTAATCATTCAAATGCTTTTCTAATTTGTCCTTATTCTTAGATACAACGACTTCATCTCCTTTGTTATATGTATCGTATATTTTTCCTAAATCATTTGATAAATGAAATTTATCTTTCTCATTAATATTTTTTTCATTATTTTTATTTCTTTCGTCGTATGAACTCGTATCTGCCTGTTCTAAATTATTTTTTTCTTTTTGTATATCTTTTTGGTCGTCTTCTTCATCTTCATCTTCTTCATTTCTTTTATTTTCTAATGAATCATTATTTTCGCTACTAGTTGTGGTGTTCTGTGAACTACACGATGTATTATTATTTGAATTATTGGTGCTATTTGATGTGTTATTATTTGTATTGCTTGCATCGTTTGGATAATTCGCGTTATTTCCTTCATTTGCATCATTTGAATTATTTGCATCATTTGAATTATTTGCATCATTTGAATTATTTGCATCACTTGAATTATTTGCATCATTTGAATTATTTGCATCATTTGAATTATTTGCATCATTTGAATTATTTGCATCATTTGTATTATTTGCATCATTCATCTCATTTACCTTATTCACTTCATTCATCTCATTTACCTTATTCACTTCATTCATCTCATTTACCTTATTTGCTTCATTCATCTCATTTACCTCATTTATCTTATTCACTTCATTCATCTCATTTACCTTATTTGCTTCATTCATCTCATTCACCTCATTTACCTTATGCACTTCATTCATCTCATTTACCTTATTTGCTTCATTCATCTCATTCACCTCATTTACCTTATGCACTTCATTCATCTCATTTACCTTATTCGCTTCATTCATCTCATTCACCTCATTCACCTCATTTACCTTATTCACCTCATTTACCTCATTGATTTCATACATATTAATCATCTCATTGACCTCATTGACTTCATTAACCTCATTAACCTCATTAACCTCATTTACGTCATTCACCTTATTCACAGCATTCACCTTATTTACTCCATTCACCTTATTCACAGCATTCACCTTATGCAAAACATTCATCTTATGCAAAACATTCATCTTATGCAAAACATTCATCTTATGCAAAACATTCACTTTATGCAAAGTATTCACCTTATACAAAGAATTTACCTTATTCAAAGCATTCACCTTATGCAAAGAATTCACCTTATGCAAAGAATTCACCTTATGCAAAACATTCATCTTATGCAAAGCATTTAACTTATTCATGTTATTCTCCTTATTCACATTATCCTTCTTATTCATGTGAGTGGACTTATACACACTATTCATCTTATTCATGTTATTGGCCTTATTCATATTATTGGCTTTATTCACACCATCGAACCAATTTGATATAATATTAGTCGTTTTATCTGTTGTATTCATATTACTTAAAAGGCTATTGCGTATGTAGTTATGAAAATGTTTGCTAAATTTATAATCTCCATGGAAAACAATTCGTGAATTATTATTTGATGAATCCCTATTTTGATTATTTATATCACGTATATTTTTATCACTTGAAATATTACTTTCTTCATAACTTGAACTATTTCCCTCTTCATAATTTGAACTACTACTTTCTTCACATTTTTTCTTAACATCTTTTTTATTAAATATAAAACTATTAATTTGTGAATTTTTGTTATTCTTTCTTCCTTCTGGAATTTTTATAGAATTATGTTTCCTATTTGATACACAATCTAATTTCTTTTTGTGTTCTTGTACAACTGTGCCCACAGATTTTCGATGATTTTGTTTCAATATATTATCATTATTAGTATTTATATTGTTTTCATTATTTTTACCATCTAACTGATTTGGTTCATTAATATTTTCTGTTAGATGTTCATCTAAATTAGCTAAGTCATCTTCTATATTTCTAAAATTTTCTTCAACACTCTTATTAGATGTATAAGACTTAGAATATTTTTTCTTAAATCTCCACTTACTTACGAATGATTCAAAAGCGCCATATCCATGCCATTCGTAAGAGGTTAATATTTGGTTTACTAATACCATAATATCATTTTGGAATGAATGCCAATTATAAGATATATTTAACATGTTTTGAAGAGGAGACAAAGTAAACTGTTTTTTTAATGATTTAAAATTCTTATATAAAATTTTATTAAATGAACTTATTTTTCTTCTCTTGCGACGCATCTTCTTAGTACAAATATTCTCAACATAAAAACTATATTTCATATGATTACGAATAATACGAACAGTACCATCTAACGTATAATACTCATTTTCATAGGGTTTATATCCAGGACAGTATATAAAATCTTCTGGTCTGCATTGTTCAAAGTTTGGTATGAAAAAACGTAGGACCTCTATTGGGACTCCATACATATGATTTGGTTTTGACAGTCCTTCTTTTTTTGGATCACTGCTTGGGTAATATTTTTCTTTTAATTTTTCAAAATCGGGATGGTCCCAATCAGTTGTATAATCTTGTTTATTTCTATTTATTTTCTTATTCATAAGTATGAAAATCATAAAGAAGCAAGATATTTTGACAATTCGAGAATTATAACAAGGGGTAAAGGTACAGATTAATTTAAAAATTGTATGTATTTTGAAATAATCAATACGAGAATTATCTATAAAATTGTAATTTCTTAAAAAAAATATTCTTAATACAGTATTTTGAACTAAAACATTAATATATCTAATTAAGGATCTATAACACAATGTATTTGTACAACTAAAATCATTACATATACATAATAGTTCTAAAAATGGATTAAATACATTTTCATTATCCCATGGATAATATTTATTAGGAAACTTCATTGTTTCCATATTTGAAATTATTTCGCTTAATATACAATTAGATAAAATATTACTAATTTGCATTATATTTTTTGTTTCATTTTCATCTTGTTCTGTTCCTGTAGCGATACCTGAGGAATCTACCTTTTTACCTCCATTATGATTAGGTCGATTCTTTTCATGAATTTCAGAATTTCTAGAATTTTCAACATTTTCAGATTTTACAAGATTTGCAGCATTTTCAACATTTTTAAGATTTTTAAAATTTCCAACATTTTGGGTACTTTCTCTTTCATTTTTATTATTTCTTATATCCGTATTTATAATATCATATTGAAGACATTTATAAATAAGTGCTTCAAGTAGTATACCAAATTTATTAAACATCTTTGGTATCGTATTACTATTTCGTTCAGATTTTCTTAAGTATTCATCATACATAGATAAAAATTTATTAGTTTTCGTATATAAATCAGATAGATTAGTTCCTAATAATCCAACACAATAAAAATGATATATAAATTGGAATTTTTGACTTTCAGAAAAAAAAGCATAACTTGATAAGAATGAGTCAATTCTACGACAAATAGAATTATATGCTGCAAATTTTTTTCTTGTTTCACATAGAGTAAAAATTAGTGAAAATTCCAATCTTCTATATATTTTAATTTTACGAAGAAATTTTTTAGGTATGGGTTTCTGTATAGCGTCAAAACGTTTCAAGAATTCTTTCATATGTTCTTGTATGAATAATTGTGCATAATCATGAAATGTAATAAAATGAATCATTTTATGATATCTCATATATGAGGAATGATATATTAAGCTACTATAAATTAAAATATCTTGTAAATACCAAAACGTAGGTTTCATATTGATTAAGAATTCTTTAATTAAATTGGAATTTCCAGTACGTCCAATTTTAGTTATTTTATATGTATAATATTGGTTAGTATCAAAATCAAAATAATAATAATATACATAGTTATTTTCAGGATCAGCAATATTCCAAAAATTATCAAAAGTTATTTTTATATTATATTCGTATGAAATCTTATCAATACTATAGAAAACACTTACGTTATTAGTAGTATTCAAATTTATGGTCCTTGCTATTAAAGTATTACGACTCCTAAAATATCTATTAATTCGATAAGCATTAACCGTTCTGTAAAATGAACCCCTTTGTTCGTTAGGTAAAGACCATTCATAATTATATATTTCTGATTCACGAATATTTCTATAATTAGTTGTATGCCAATTATCTGTTCTAATAGAATTAATATTAGAATTATTAGTAATAGTCGCATTAGAATTAAAAAATCTTTTCCTAGTTATTCGACGACGACAATTTGATGGAATACACGACATACAATAATCAATCATCTTACGATAATATGCTACATTAAGTATAGGATTTAAAACAACATATATATCTCCAGCTGATATTTTACTGCTATTTTTTTCTAAATGCATATCAAAATATATATATTTTAGGTTATCATAATATTTATTATGTATATAATTAAGTATATCAATATTTTTAACATCTTTGTATTTCATTGCCAGAAGGTAGTTATTTAAATCCACGTATTTACAATTCAAATATCTAATTACATTTGATAAATAATACTTCTGCCAATCACAATTAGTTTTCACATTTATATCATCATACAAATCATTTGGATTAGTATTAACAAGGGTATTAATATTTGATTGAGAATTTCCATTTTGTTCTCCACATATATCAAATACTTCAACATCCATTCTTTTGTTTGTACGTTTTTGGACACTTTTTTTATTTGCATTATTTGGTCTTTTGTCAGCCGTTTCATTTTCTATGATATTATTATTTGTTACAGAATCTTTTTGTTGAATATTTTCATGATTTCCTTTTTCTTCTTTTTCTATATTAATATTTTTCTTTCTGACATTTCTTGTCTGTTTTTTATTTGGTATATTGTTTTGATTTTCTTTTCCTTCATCATCTTGTGAATTTTGGTTCATGCATTTATTTGCATCACTATTTCTTAATCTCATAGGATGTATCGATGCACGGTTTTTATTATTTTGTTCTCTAGATGTATCTACTATATTATTACTATTGAATTTATTATTGTAGATGGATGATGTATTTTTCGTTTCTCTATTCTCGGTAACCATATTGTCTTCATTTGTACTATTATAATTTTTCATTGGCATAGTATTATTCGAATTACATTTTTCCCTTTTAGAATTAGTAGTATCTTTAACATTTTGTAAATTATTTGATTTCTCATTAATATAATTGCCATTGCTAATTGAATCATTTTCACCTACTAATATATTTTCATTTTTTACTTCATTGTGTCTACCTTTAATGCTTACATCATATAATGAAGAATTTATATTTTCTTGTTTCGATGTAGGATCCTCTTTTATCTTAACATCAGCATCTGTATTGTTTGTTTTATAAAACATATTATTTCTAGTATGGCTATCAATACTATTATTATTATTATTATTATGTTTCATATCATCAGACGCATCACTTATAACAAATATATCTTTTTCTGGATTGTTATTGTATCTTTTGTTATTATTATTTATACATTTTTCATTTATGTGCCTATGTTCTTCACATAAGTTCATGCATTTGCTTTCTCTACAACTTGAATTATGTAAATCCAAACGCCTGCTTTTACATTTTTTATTATCAACGCTGTCATTAATATCATCGTCAATTAAAATTGTTTCCTGAACGGTGTTGTTGTTGGAATTATCGTTCCTTTGGCTAGATGTCATTCCACTAGATGGACAATTGATATCTCCATCAATTTTTCTACGTCCTCTTTTCATTTGATAATATTATAATATATATAATATATATATATAAGTATGTATATATTGGATTTCTATATGTTTAAACATAAGACAATTCTAATTCCATTAGAACGGTAAATAAATAAATATAATAGAAAAAAAAAAAAAAAAAAAAAGAATTAAATATTCACGGGAATATATGTATATGATAATATATATATATATGTGGAAAATAATATGGTAAATATATTACTACTACAAAAATTTATATATAAATACAATTCTTCAATATAACACATAAGTAAATATATATATTTCTATATATATTCAAATATAACAATTTTGAATTCCTACAAAATATATATATTAATTATATGTCTATATATGTAAAAATGAAGTAATTATAAAAACAGAAAATTTTTAATATATATTTAGAGTTTATTTTATTCTTTTATGTTGTGAATTATTAAATTATATATATATATATATATATGGTATTCCTTTTCATAAAATATATAAAAAAGAAAATATCAATAAAATAAGAATATTTTCTTGCATAATAATATAAACATAATTATTTATATTCCATGTATTTTGCTCTCATAAATGAAAAAAATAATATACTAAAATATAATAAAGTGTAATTTATATTATATATATATATATATATATATGCCTTACCGTTTTGAATATAATTTATTGTTTACCTTAAAATGTTAAGAACAATATAGTCTTTTGAACTAAATATGTCCAAAACAACATGGGTAAATAATATTAAATAAATAAAAAATAAAGTAATAACACTTATAAATAATGATTGAATACATAATAATATGTACACACATTCTTCTATAAATGCATATTTTGATTATTGAAAATATATTGTAAAAATAATACAATAATAAAAAAATTATGAAAATAAATTAATTATATCTTAAAATTGTGTATAAATATAAAATACTTCATATTAGAATAAAAAATAATATAGACATATGTATATAATATATATACATATTCTTGTGTACATAAAAATTTATATATATACTAGAATAAATATAAACTTATATGTTATATATATATATATATATATATATATATATATATATATTTAAGTTTTTTAATAGACCTTATAAATTTATTAATATACTGTAATATATATAGTAATAATTATAAGGTGTGTGTGTGTGTGTAGTCATATAAGTAAATAAATATATGTATACATGTATATATATATATATATATATATATATATATACATATATATAGAAGGATTTTATTATAAAATACGGCAATAAAAAATAATAAAGAATAAAATATTTTAACAGAAGAGATATAAAATTTTATTATATATCGTAAAAAATCAAATAATAAAAAAAATTATAATATGAAATTATATAAAGTCTTTATGTAAAATACTTTATGTATAATGGAAAATTATTTAAATATATTTATTTCATTATTATGTAGATACCATAAAAAAATAAAAATAAGATAATAAATAATAAAAGATATATATAGAAAATTATCAGAACATATTTTAATGATTTTTTTTTTTTTTTTTTTTTTTTTTTTTTTTTTTTTTTTAATTTATCCATTATATATATATAAAATATTTTTATTATTTTTATTATTTTTTATTATTTTTTATTATTTTTTATTATTTCTTATTATATTTTATTTTATTTTTTGCACATATATGTATAAATATATATATATATACAATGTGTATTCATTCCTTGAGTGCAATTGCAAAAAATAAAATTAAGAATATCTTATAAATATAAATGTGCTATATGCATAGATATATATGAATATGCTTTAAATAAGTTTGTATATAGAAAATATTCCATAGAATAATACATATATATAATATATATATTTATATATATATATATATATATTAATACATATAAAAAAATACATATAAAAAAATACATATAAAATTATATATACAAATTCGTATTTACAAAAATATATATAAAAAATATGTAAGTTATAAATCAACAGATATGAAATTTAGCATTATAAAAAACACAAGCAAAAAAAGAAGTATAAAAAAATAATAAAATTCTTATGTAGAAAAATATGAAAACACAATGCAAAAAA
Organism: Plasmodium blacklocki (nom. inval.); assembly: GCA_900097035.1. NCBI lineage: Eukaryota > Apicomplexa > Aconoidasida > Haemosporida > Plasmodiidae > Plasmodium > Plasmodium blacklocki (nom. inval.). The sequence goes on from LT969563.1 coordinate 2,644,718, forward strand.
ATAATATCTATATAAATATAAGTATAATATTTGAATATTATATTATATTATATTATAATAATATATATATCTATAGTTTTTCTCATGCTTGTATTTCCCTGTTAAAAGAAAATAAAGAAAGCATCCTTTAATCAATATATATGTTTCATTATTTTAGTTATTATTATAATTATATATATATATATATATATAATACAAAAATAACAATAAAATAATAATTTTTCAATTTTTATAAAAAAAAACAAAAATAAATATATTTGTATAAATAAATATATTTTTTTCTTCGGGATATATAATATGGAATAGTAAAAAAAAAAAATGAATATAAAAAAAAAAAAAAAAAAAAAAAAAAAAATTAAAATAAATAAATAAATAAAATTAATGTAAATAGTAAAATAATTAATTAAAATAAAAATAATAAAATAATAATAAATATATAAGTCTACTGTACGCCAAAATAAGATTTATGCTCGTAACATCGCTTGAAGGAAATTAAAATAATTAATGGACATGAAAAAATAAATCAATATGTATGTTATCTATATATATAAATATATAATTTTTACATATATATGTAACAATATATATATATTAAGTTCCTTTATATTTAGAAAAATGTAATAAAAAAATATTATTAAAATGTTTTTATTTAATTATTATTCTTATTTATTTTTGTTATTTATTTGTGTACAAAATAGCATTTCAAATATATAGAATACACAAGAATAAAAGAAATATAAATATTATATATATATATATATATATATATATATATATATATATATATACATATATATTTAATATAATCTATGAATTTAAATGGAAACTAATATATATCAGATCAATATATATATATATATATATATATATATATATATATATATATATATATATTTTTAATATGACCATATTGTTATAATTATGTTATTTATTAAATTATTAATAATAAGCTAAATTATTTTAATTTTTTATTTTTTATTTTTTTTAAATGATATGCACTTGAGTTATTTTTTTTTTTTTTTAATATAGTATATAAATTTTATATATTATTTGTACAATTTTATTATATGAACTTTTAAAATATATATTTTGCCTATATATAATGTCATAATTATGTGTCCATATATATTCCTTTGAAATATGAAATATATAAATAAAAAAAAAAAAAAAAAAATTAAGTTATAACAAAAAAAAATTGAAATATTCCAAATGTTTTGCGAATACAAAATGTATTATATTTTTATTTCATTTTTCAATTTATTGATATTAATTATATAGAAAGAATATAAAAAAATAAAATAATAAATCAAGGAAATAAAAGTTAAGTATTCTTATTTTTTTCCTATTAAAGGATATATTTATATGTTTTTGATATTATAGAAATAAATGTGTACTTCTACCTTGAATATTAATATATGAAAACTTTTTTTCTTTGTTTTTCACCATATGCTTATTAAAATATTCTAAATTAAGAATGAACCAAAATTAAAAAAAAAGGAAAATTTATTTCCCCCTTAATCACACATAAAAATATATATATATATATATATATATATGTATTAAGCTAAATAGTATGAGAAATTATAACTCAAAATAGTTTTGTTTCTTTTTTGTTTTAATTTACATTTCTTAAAATAAATATAATTATTTCATTATAATGAAAAAAAAAAAAAAAAAAAAAATATAGTTATAATGATATACTTTTTTTTTTTTTTTTTTTTTTTTTCTGTAATGTGTGAAAAATATTAAATAAGCTATTATATTCATACACGTATAATAAAATATTATTCATTAAAGTACACAAACCTAAATAAATGAGGATATACTTAACTTTTAGACCAAAATAGTATATAATAAATTATAGATGAATGTTCAAATATTATTTTAATTTATTCTAATTTTTTTTTTTTTTTTTTTTCTCTTTAAATTATTCTTTTAATTTTATAAAAGGAATAATTATAATTATATACATGATAAACTTATATATTAATAAATTAACACACTATCCATATGAAAGAAAATAAAGTTAGCTAATTAATTTAGGCAGATTAAATCATAGTAACTAAAAAAAAAAAAAAAGGATTCCATTTAAAAAACATAACCAAATAAATATTATTCAAAAACTAAATAAAGGAAATAAAACAAAAATAAACAAATAAAAACAAATATATATATATATATATATATATAATAAAATAATATGTGTTTTATATTTCAATCGTATTTCCTTATAAAATACATTTTATTTTATTTATTTTTTTTATCACACAAAAATAAATATGTAATGTGCATAAATATTTTTTTACTTTCTTATTAATATGTATATATACATATATATATATATATATATATATATATATATATATAATGTATACATATATACCAGTATTATTAAGATTATATATAATTAAACATTTATTAATTTTATTTTCATTTATCAAAAAAAAAAAAAAAAAAAATATATAATATAATAAATATATAATATATATGTATAAAAGAAAAATGGATTATATCAAGTTAAAATATTAATATATATAATATAAAATAATTAACATTAAAAAATAGTCTGGTACATAAGAAGGGAAGGAAAAATAAAATATATTATTATGATGTATATTATATATACATATATATATTATATAAATTATAAAATATCTTATATATATAATATATTTCAAATAAAAGAAAGTAAAATTAAATTAAAATGAAATGAAATGAAATAGAATATTTTATTAAAAAAAAAATAATAATAATAATAATAAAATAAATAAATAATTTACTTTTTTTTTTTTTTTTCCCATTTATATATAATTATCTAATTGTAATTTTTATTGAATTTTAAAAAATGAATATATAATATATATATATATATATTCATTCGTTTATAAATATATATTAATCATAAAAAAAAAAAAAATAAAATAAATAAAGAATTATATATATATATATATAAATGAAATAAGAAAGAGAAAGTATATACTTATATAATATTATTTAGATTAATACTTAATAACTAAGAGTTATTATATTATATATGTGTTTATAAATTATTTTTTTGTTTTTCTTATTTTTTTTTCGTATAATAATAGCATTAGAGAAAGAAAAAGATATATACATATATAAATAAATTTTATAAAAAATGAAATTTGAAAATCAGTTTAGTAAAAATGATATAGTTACGTCCGCCTCTGGTGTAATAGCATTGTTAAATGAAGAAGAAACAAGTTTAAAGCTTTTTGGTCTAGAGAAATTAAATGCAATAGTAGATATATATTGGCCAGAACTAGCTGATTCTATATTTAAGATAGAAGAATTATGTGAAGATCAAGATTTTGTTGGTAGAGAATTAGCTAATTTATTAGCTAGCAAAGTATACTTTCATTTAGAAAAATATTCAGAAGCTTTAAAATATGCATTATGTGCTGGTAAATTATTTAATATTAAAGAAAAATCACAATATGTTGAGACCATGTTAGCGAAATGTATAGAGAAATATGTCGAAATCAGAGAAATGCAATATGACATAGATTATAACAACCAACATAATATGAATGATAGGACTATTAATAATAACGATGATTTTAATGCATACAATAATAATGATTTAGTAGAAGTTAATTCACACAATGAACTTTTAAACAAGGAAACAGATATATTCAGATTTGATTTTAATAATGAAATTAATCAAAAAATGGAAATACTTGTTGATGAAATGATAGATGTGTGCATAAAAAGTAATGATATTAAAGAAGCTTTAGGTGTTGCTTTAGATGCTAGACGTTTAGATAAGGTAGAATATATAATTGTGAATGCAGAAAATAAAATAGAAATTTTAGCTCATTCAATTAATAATGAGAAACATATAAATATGAACAAATCATTTAGAAATGAGTATTTCAAATTATTAGTAAATTTATATCTTTCATTAACTGAAGAAGAATTAAAAACCGAATATATTAACTTATGTGAATGTTTATATTATATAGATGATTATAAAAAAGTAGCTGAAATATTATTGAACTTGTTACATAATTATCATTTAATGGCATATCAAATATGTTTTGATTTAGTAGATTTTGAAAATAAAATATTTTTAAGAAATATACTAGGACAAATAAAAGAAAACTTACAACAAAATAAATCATATTATTTTGGTGAAGATTATTTCATTACCACACCAGAAGAAGAAAATACTGATGGAGATAATAAAGACGATGAAAGTAATGCAATAACAAGTGAACAACCAGACGAAAAAAATAATGAAAAGGAACATAAAGATAATAATGATGATAAAAATTCTGACAATAATGATGATAATAATAAACCTAATGATAAGCTAACGAATGATGAATCAACTTATAATAATAATGATGTTAAGGCAATAAATGATGATAATAATAATAATGATAATGATAATAATAATAATAATATTGTTGAAGATGTATTGAAATATATCAGTAAAAAACATATATTTTATAATAAAATGAAAAAATTATTATATATATTAACAGGAAAAGTTACAGGAAATTTATATATAGAATTTTTGCATCGTAATAATCATGCAGATTTAATTTTATTAGATACATATAAAAATATAGTAGATTCAAGAAGTAGTATTACGCATCATGGAATTGTTATAGCACACGCATTAATGCAAACAGGAACTACCTGTGATGTTTTTCTTCGTTCAAATATTGAATGGTTATCAAAAGCAATTAATTGGGCGAAGTTTTCAGCAACGGCTTCTTTAGGTGTTGTATATAAAGGACATGTTAATGAATCTTTTATGGTTTTATCTACCCACTTACCTTATAATGATGTATCACGAGAAATTGCTAACAATATAAATGTAGGACTTGCTCCTAGCGGTGTATATTCAGAAGGTGGTTCTTTGTATGCTTTAGGTTTAATTCACGCAAATTATAATACCAATGACAAAAAGGTAAAGAATTATCTAATGTCTCAATTAAAATCAAATATGAATGATGAGGTATTGCAACATGGATGTTGCTTAGGTTTAGGTTTGGTTTGTTTAGGAGATAGTAATGATGAAAATACTTATGATGAACTAAAAGCAATTCTATATTCTGATTCTGCCGTTGCTGGAGAAAGTGCTGCTTATGCTATAGGTTTATTAAAATTAGGTAGTGGTGATGATAAATGTATAGACGAATTATTGGCATATGCTCATGATACACAACATGAAAAAATTACAAGAGCATGCAGTATAAGTTTAGGTTTCGTTATGTTCCAGAAAGAAAGAGAAGCAGATTCATTAATTGAAGAGTTGATAACTGATAAGGATGCTATTATAAGATATGGTGGAATGTTTGCTATAGCTATGGCTTATTGTGGTTTATCAAATTGTAATAAACATATAATAAAGAAATTATTACATTTTTCAGTATCAGATGTTAGTGATGATGTTAGAAGAGCAGCCGTTATAGCATTAGGATTTGTTTTATGTAATTCACCAAATCAAGTACCAAAATTTTTAAATTTATTAATTGAGAGTTACAATCCTCATGTACGTTATGGAGCAGCATTAGCTTTAGGTATTGCTTGTTCCGCAACAGCAAATGAAGAAGCGATAAATATGCTAATGCCTTTGTTAACAGACACAACTGATTTTGTTAGACAAAGTGCATTTATATCACTAGGTTTAATTTTTCAACAATCTAATGAACACTGTAATCCAAACTTTAAAAAATATAAAGATGAAACCATGAAAATCTTATCAGATAAACATGAAGACATCATTGCTAAATTTGGTGCTATAGTAAGCGCGGGTTTATTAGATATATGTGGTAGAAACGCTATATCTACCTTCTTTACAAGAAGAGGTAATATTATAAGACCACAAGCGGCTGCAGGTTTTTGTTTATTCAGTCAATTGTGGTACTGGTTCCCACTAATCCATATGATAAGTTTAACCTTCATGCCAACATGTTTGATTGGATTGACGGAAGACTTGAAGGTACCTAAAAATTTCTCTATTCTTTCAACAAGTAATAATCAAAATTTTGATTATCCTTCCTTTTTGAGTAAGGAAAAAACTCAAGAAAAAAAAGAAACAGTAACAGCAGTGTTATCTACAACGGCTAAAAGAAAAACTTTGAAATTGAAAAAACCAAAGAATGATAGCAAGATAACAAAGGAAAGAACAGCACAAGATGATAATAGTTCAGTGTTATCAGATGGTAAATCTATGAAGAACTTGGAAATTTTAAGTACTGCTGCTACTATTGGTCAGTCTAGCCATGTTTCTCATGCTGAAAGCGTTGAAGGAAGTGCAAACGATGAAAACAGCCATGATCATGCGCAAGATGGAAGTAATATTTCTAATGTACAGAAAGGAAAAAAATCTGAAGCCAAAAGTAAAAGTGGAGCAAATGAAAATTCTAATAATAATACGGTAAGGAAAATATATATTAAAAAAAAATATTCATGCACTATATATGTCATATTTATATATGATTATTTTATATTTTATTTTAATAGGTCGATATGAAAAATCCCTGTAGGGTTATAAAAATGCAAGAAAAATATATAGAATATATACCAAATAGTAGATATATTCCTGTACTTCCAACAAGAAAATCGGGATTTATTATGCTAACGGATTTAACGTACAAAAAAAAAAATAAATAAATAAATAAAAAAATATATATAGAACAAATTATGTTATATATATATATATATATATATATATATATATGTGTGTATACGTATATTAAACATTTTCACATTATTTATTCGCACCTTTTCTAAATGAATTTTTAGGCCTTTAGAACCATCAGAATGTATTGAAATAAATTTTGAGGAAACATCAAAAAAAGAGGCACCACCGTTTGAACCATTTGCATGGAAAGAAGAAAATTAGGCATTAAAATGAAATATGCATATATATGTATATATGTGTTGAATATTTTTCTTATATTTATATGAAACATATTATTAAGTATTAATAATATTAAAAAAAAAATTCGTATACATTCTTTTTTTTTCTTACATATTTTTATATTTATAAAATAAAAAAATATTGATTTTTTTATATATTTTTTTACTTCTAACTTATAGAACAAGAAGTTTCATATATTCAAATATTTAGTGAGCAGAATAAAATTTTTTAAAAATATAATATTTAAGATTCTCTTAAAAATAATTATGAACTTATTAAACAAAAATATATATATATTTATATATATATATATATGTAATATATTTAGTATTATAAAAATTTAATATGCTATCATATTTTTTGAAAATTAAGGAAATTAGATAAAAAACCTAATAATGTTAAATATAATTTACACATTTAAAAAATTTTATATTATATTCAATCTAATATTTCGATATAATAATAGTATTATGTGAAGTTAATAATATATCATAATATATGTTTTATGAATTTTTATGAATTCTTATTAATTCCCTTAGTTTTTTTTTTTTTTTTTTTTTTTTTTTCTTTTTAATTTATAATTGGATTAGTAATGCTTTATACCAATGAAGTTATACAAAATACATTACAATTAAATATGAACATATATTTTTTTAATAGGAATTTTTTTTTATATATAGTAGAAGAATAAACAGGAAGACCTAAATATGAAGTTTACTATATAAGTTGTAAAGAAAAAGGAATTTATGAAAAAAAAAATAAAATTCTTATTAAATTTTATAATTTCCCATGAAAGGGATTAATATAATAATATTATTTATATTAAAATCTTAATAATTTAGAAATATATGAAAAACATATACACATTATTAAACATGAAAACTATTTAAAATTATATATACGATTATAGAGTTTTCTTATTTTTTTTTTTTAGACATAATATAAAAAATAAGTGAAATAAAAAAAAAAAAATTCTTTAATAAATAATTAAAAAACTAAAGTTTTTAATAATAAAATAAAATTTAACATATATATATATATATATCTTATATTATAATATATACTTTGATAAATTCAAAAAAAATAAAAAAATAAAAAATTCATATAAATATTTTAATATATATATATATATATATATCTTATATTATAATATATACTTTGATAAATTCAAAAAAAATAAAAAAATAAAAAATTCATATAAATATTTTAATATATATATATATATATGAATCTTTAAAAATATTATTGTTAAATCATAAGAAAAAAAAAACAATATAGATAAATTTATAAAATATCTACATATATAATTATTTTATTTTATTTTATTTTTGTTTTTTTTTTTGAAGAAAATTAAAATCATAGTTTTTCATTTTTTATTTTATTTTAATTTTTTTTCTTAATCATAATTAGTATAACTAAAATATGATTAAATTGAATATAATTTAAAAAAAAAAAAAAAAAAAGAAAGATTGGTAAAAATACATTTAGTTATAATATAATAATAACATTTTGTGTTATTAAAATTATAATTATATGAATTATTATAATATATATAATAGATAAGTATATGTTTGAATATATACACAACATATATATAAATATAAATATATATATATATATATATATAATAATAAAAAATACAAATAGTTATTATATTTTTTAATTTTTATGTTCTTTTATTTTTTAAGATTCAGAATTATCATATGTATTAGATTTGTTTCCATTTAAATTCATATTTAAATCATTATTTATCCATTCAAAGTTGATAATACTGTTTAGTTTGGTACATAAATTATTTTCTAAGAAGGATGAATTTAAATTATTTTTTTTGGAAGACTGATGTTGTTGTTCTAGAGGCATATTTAAAGCATGAGAAGATAATAATTTTCTACTTGAATCTTTGGATGTTCCTGTAATACTTTTTTTTTTATTATTGTTCATACTTTTTGGTGAATAATTACAATTTTGTTTTATTAAATTCAATTGGCTGTGCATATCCATATTAATATTTGGCTGGTTCTGGTAACTAAATTGGTTTTGTATATCTTGTAAATTTGGATTATTGGAAAATTGAGAAGTATGTGAAGATTGTTTTTGGTTCATATCTAATGTTTGTGATAAATGTTTTGCATTTGTTGATTGAGAACTAGTTCCATTATTATTTTGTGTCATACATAATAAATTGGAATCTCCTAAGTTCCTTCCACTATTTCCATTAGAATTATCTAAAGGAGTATCATTTTTATCAATGCTATTATTAATTAAGTTGTTATTAGAATTAGGATTCCAATTTACATAATTTTTATAATTTTCATTTTGAGAAGAGGAATTAGATTGATTATAATAAACACAGAAATGATTCTTTTGATTTCTCAAATGTGATGAACAAGAACATGGAATGTTCAGATCAAAACTATTTACACTATCTTCTAATAAATCATTTTTTCTATTATTAAGATTAGTTGTAGATTTTTTTCTTTTGCT
>LT969563.1:2659102-2697230 GCA_900097035.1 Plasmodium blacklocki (nom. inval.)
TTACATAAAATCATATATTTTTTTTTTTTTTTTTAAACTTTATAAATATTTTATTTATATATATATAATTAGTTATATATATATATATATATATATATTTATTTATTTTTTAAATTTTAATAAAAATCCAAATAATTGAAATTTTATAAATATTACAAAATATAAAAATATAATATATATATAATTATATATATATATAATGTAAAAAAAAATTTTATATATATAATTATTTTTATTTATGATATATGTAATATATATATATAATATGTATGTAATAAATATATATTATTATATAAAATAAATAAATAATAAGTTTATTATATATGAAATTTATTTGTTACTTTTTTATGTATAAATATAATTATATATATATATATATATTATATATGTTAATATAATGTACGTAAAATTATAATGAGTATTTTTTTATATGAATATAGTATTATATATAAATTTCATATATGATAATATTATATATAAATATTATATGCTTATAAGATATATAATAATTATACAATACATATGTTATATATATATATATATATATATATATATATATATATATATATATATATAATATATTATATATATATTAAAACAATATAATGATATTGATAAATATTATATATAAAATACAATATATAATTTTTCATATACATAAAATATTATGTATAAATGATATATAATACTATTTTTATTTCTCACAGAATCTTCGTTTTATGTTTTCCTTTCTCACCGTTTCCTCTGCATGCGTGGTCCTAATAAAATAAATTTTTGCATGCAGGCCTTTTTCTTAAAATAGAGAAAATGAAAAAGTGGATCAATAATATGTACCAAATAAAATATATTTTACATATATAAATAAAAAAGTAAATATTGTAACAAAATTATAAAAAATATATTTTACATTTATAAATATGTATAAGTAAAAATAATTAAGACAATATTTCAATTCTATTATCATTTTTAATAAATTCATAAATGCATCTATATAATTATATATATATATATATATATATATATATATATATTATTATGTATTTTTACATTATATATTTAAACGCAGTTTTGGAAATTTAAATAAATTTAAACATAGTATACATATAATAGTAAAAATAAATGAAAATGAAATTAAATAAATACATAAATATGAGACAACATATATAAAATAAATTAAAAAAATGATACCAAAAAAAAAAAAAAAAAAAAAAATAATAATAATAATAAAATAAAATAAATAAATAAATAAATAAATAAAAATAAAATAAAATAAATAAATAATATTTTACGTACATATTTAATATTTATGAAGTATTATATATATAGCTACCTATTTTTTGTTATATAAAAGTACATTATATGCTAATTAATATAACAATTGTATGTAAATTTGTATACTTATATAATTAGCTATATTATAATATATAGAATATTAAATGAAATATGAAAAAAAAAAAAAAAAAAATGTAAATAAATCAATTAAGGGATAAAGGTAAATATAGGAATAAAAGAAATGATAAGAATTAATGATATAAACTTATAACATTAGAAAAAATCATTTTTAAACATCATTACATATATAATTCTGATAAAACAGTAAAATTAGAAAATCCAAAAAAATTATATAAGCAAAAAAAAAAAAAAAAAAAAAAAAAAAAAAAGAATATTACATTTATTTGAATATATTATAATATATAATATAATAATTTCCTATTCATATCATGAAAATTGTTATCCATTCTTTTTTGTTTGAAAAAAAAAAAAAAAAAAATGAAAGAAGATATCTAATATTTACCTTATATTATATATAAAATTATACATTTAAATGAAATATGTAAATAAATATATATTCATTTATTATTTTATAAAAGAACATTCATCATAAATATATATTTTCTGTGAAATTCTTTTTAAAATTTTGGTTATAAAAATATACTTTAAAATTTTTTTTTTTTTTTTTTTTTTTTTTGCTAATATATATAAATTAAACATATTTTAAAAAATATATTAAAAAAAAAAATAAGAAAAAATAATATATTAAGGTTTAAAAAATATATTTCTATTTAAAAGCATTTATGAAAAATGTACACACATCAAATTTTTATATATTTATAAAAATTTCAAGTGTATTATTATTTATATAATAAATATACTTTACAGTTTTAGTAATATGCATATATTATCTATATATTATAAATTAAATATATATATATATATATATATATATATATATATATATATATAATGCGGCTCAGTATAATATGAATAGGATTTTTTTTTTTTTTATTTTATTTTATTTATTTTATTCATTGATTATCTTTTTTCCTCTAATGTAATCACAAAACATATAATTGAGTGGTAAAATAAATTTACTTATTTACAATTATTTTTTTTTAATATATAAGAACCAATTCATAGATAAACTGTTAATATGTATTATTGCATAAATCTGCTTATAAAGATAAAAAAATAAAATAAACTTTATTAATACTGATATAATCAAATAACTTCTTATGTAACATATCCTAAAAATTCTTAAATAATACTACATTATAAATATTACACACTTTATAAAATAATAAGAACATTCTTTTATAATATATATATATATATATATATATATATATATATATATTTCTTTTATTTTATATTTATTTATTTAATTTTTTTTTTTTTTTTTTTTTTTTTTTTTTTTTTATTACATACACAGCAATGCAACTATTTCACTAATGTATTATAGGGGCTTTAAGGTGTATAACTTATATATAAATAAGAAAAAAAAATTAATAATTATATATATATTATATATAATATACATCCAAAAAATATATCTTATATAATTCGAAAATTTTTTTAAAAAATACATTTTATATAAATAATTATTATTATATAAAATATTATATAATTATATAAAATTTTTATGTCACTAAAATTATATATATATTTTAATGAATATATGTAAAAAAAAAAAAAAGAAAATACTTATTTCAATAAAGTATAAAGGTAAATATAAAATATATATATATATATATATATATATTCATTCTCTATATAATATGAAAATATTATATGGATTTTAAAAAAATTATTTGTAGTTAAAAATTTTATATTTTCCTAAATAGAATATTATTAATCATATAAATTGGTATATTAACAATTTTCACGTATCATTAAACATATATATATATATATATATATATATATATATATAATAAGTATACTATTTTGATGAAATATTTATATATTTTAAATAAAAAAGTATATATTTATAAAAAGTCATTCCTTCTTCATTTCTCTTTTTTTTTAATGGCCACATATATATATATATTATATATGTGTGTGTGGTATTCCATGTAATATCGTTATTTAAAAAAAATATATGTTTTTTAAAATGATTACATTTTTTAAAAAGAAAACAAGAAAACACCTGAAAAAAATTTATTCCTTTTTAAAAAATATATATTATTTTGAATGTCTTAAGGAAGACCATATTAAAAATAAAAAAAAATTGAAAAAATTACAATCTTATTTTTCATTTCATTTTATTTTATATTATATCATATTATATTACTTTATATTGTTTTATTTATTTATTTATTTTTTTTTTTTTTTATTTTTTTTTTTATATAATTTCATTTGAATCTGCTTTTTATTAATATTTATAAATTAAATGTTGAGCACATATATCTAATTATAAATTTTAATAATTTAATTTAAATATATGATTATAAAAAATTTCTTCTATGTCTTTAAAAAGAATAAATAAAAAAAATTTGCGTACACATGATAATATACATTTAATATAATGGGGGAAAATATATATATATTTTTTAGATCTACCTATGATTAAAGAATAAAGGAACGCATTTGATTATATACTTATACAAAAAGGAAATATAATACATATATTTATAAATTTATTTATTTTCTTGATTTCATCATCCAGTTCCATGGTGATAAAAAGGATAATATATATATGATGTTAAATATAAAAATATGTATATGTGTGTTGTTCATTTATTATTTAGGATTATATCCTAATATATTTCATCTTAATTATAAAGAATCTATAGGTTTATTTTTTATTTAAAACTTGTATAACACATTGTTCCGACCCGTATTACATTCTAACATTTTACATAATACCACTTTTAGAATATTTCATGAGAATAGGTACTTTTATATATTTTTGAATGGAATATATATATATATATATATATATATATATATATATATATATATTATATAATATTCCTTATATAATTTTATAAGTTTTTATTATAATTTTTTTTTTATTTTTCATATTTGGAATATATTGATAATTTGTATATACACTTCAAAGGAATATATTATATACGAACAATATATATATATATATATATATATATATATAGTAATTCCATTTTTATTATAACTAAAAAATTATATTAATTCATTAAAATTTTGAGAATATACATATACTTATCATTAGCGTAATTTATCATTTCTTAATATTAAAGATATATTTGTAAATTCACAAATTTCTATATATAATAAATATTATTAAAATATAGATTATATAAGGGAAAAGAAAAAAAAAAAAAAAAAAAAAAAGAATAGAATAGAATAGAATATAATATAATAGAATAGAATAGGAATAAAAATAGAAATATCATGAAAGTTATGTTGTACTTTTTATTTTTTTGTATTTTTAAAAATACTGTTCTGCTGCAGAGAACAAATGACATACCTCTAATTAATTATGAGATGATACCATTAAGAAGGTTAAGAATATATATATTTTAATAAAAAAAATAGATATTTTATAATTTGAGAAAATATATATTTATATAATCAAAATAAAATTTATTATTTATATCTATATAATTTATTCTAAAAATTTTAAAAGATGGCAAGTGTCTAATAGGGAATTCACAAAATTAAAAGAGAAGTTAAAGATATTTATAGCATCAGGTATAAAATATGTATAATATATTCCTCATAATTCTTTGTTTTTTCTTCTTTCTACATCATGGGAATAATTATAGCTATTATTACTTTACCATATTTTTGCAATAATAATTATATAATATTAATATAAACAAATAAATAAATATATATATATATATATATATATTTATTTATTTATTTATATCTTTCATTAAGTAAATGTATTTTTCCTTCTTCTTTTCAATGTATATTTTTTAGAAATACAAAAAGATAAATCAATATTGCTTCGAAAATATTATAAGGAATTCTACATTATAGGTGCGAATACTTGATATATTAATAAAAATATACAAGTTAAAAAAAATGATTACTTGTTTTGGTTTAACATATAATTTTTGTCTTTTTTCTTAATAGATGATAATAATGTATAGGAGAAAAAAGAGAAACATTTATATTATAAAAGGATATAATAAAATAATAGGAAAAAAAAAGATAAAACCAGTCTTATATTTGAAAATTGGGACATTAAATATATATATATATTATTTTTTTGTAGAATAATATAGCACCTGCTGAAAATATAAATGAAGAAAAAAGTAACAAGATTTTAAGAAAAAACCTGTCAGGTAAAATACGGAATATATATAATATAGTTATTGTAAAATTATAATCATATGTATGTATATATATATATATATATATATATATGTGGATATATTATTTGCTTGTGTAGATGTTAATGGATTGAAAAATGATAAGACAATTGATGTGAATGGTCCAATATTACTCATATGAGGTTTATAAGATATATATTATATATATTGTTCTTTTCACACACAAATACATATACTGACGTTTTGTTGTAAGGATTATATTATTATCCTTTTATACGATATTATTTTTTGTAAATGTTTAGCACATATATATATATATATATATATATATATATATGTGGATATATTATTTGCTTGTGTAGATGTTAATGGATTGAAAAATGATAAGACAATTGATGTGAATGGTCCAATATTACTCATATGAGGTTTATAAGATATATATTATATATATTGTTCTTTTCACACACAAATACATATACTGACGTTTTGTTGTAAGGATTATATTATTATCCTTTTATACGATATTATTTTTTGTAAATGTTTAGCACATATATATATATATATATATATATATAATTAACCTTTATATATTAAATTATTATATATATTGAATTGTTTTTTTTTAAAGAAAAAAAAATAAAATAAAATAAAGATAGTAATATATTTATATATATTAATTTTCATAATAATATTCTTCTTTTGGTGTCATATAAAATATGTTTTCCTTTTATGTATAAGATCATTCATATATTAATACACATGATTAAATATTCTCATAATATGAATAAATAAGAAAACAAAATATTTAATTACAAAAAAATTATATCATAAAAAAAAAAAAAAAAAAAAAGAAATAATAATAAAATAATCTTAATAAATAGAATGAATAAAATAAATATTAAATATTAAAATATTTATATACCATATATTTTCTAATAACTTTGATTTTCCAGTTTTAATATATCTTTTTCTAATTGATTCAACTGTTTTTCATAACTTTCTTTTTTCTTCAATTTTCTGACAGAATTAATATCAACTACATGTGATATTTTTAAATATTCTTTATTAATTTCATTATATTTATTTTTTAATTCTACTAATAAGTAATCTCTTTTTTCTTTTATTTCTCTAGTAATTTTTTCCTCATCAATAATATCTTGTTTTTTTAAATTTTCTTTTTCTTTTAATTCGTTCTTTATCTTTATAAGATAAGGACTAACCTTTCCATAATCTTCTTTACTTAAAGGATCATCGTCAATTAAAACTTTTCCTTTTTTTTTTTTTTTCTCAACAGGTTTTGAATTAATTACATGAACAGCATTATCGTATATATAATCTATATCTTCTGTAATATTCATTAGAGGTATATCATTACGATCAGGTAAAGGATCTTTATATTTTTTCTTTTTCGTTGATACAGTTAACAAACTTGGGTTTTTCATTTTTATTTCCTTTAAAGAAGCTATCATTTGATTTTTTTCTCCTTTTTTCAAAACTTTTTTTTCACAACTAGTTTGTAATTCTTCTATTCTTTTTTGAACTGATACTTTTTTAATTAATTCTCCTGTGGGGTTAGATACATTATATCGTTTTCCTCTTAAATTAAAAGTAGAATAACTTGGAAGTAAATTAGGGTCATGTTTGGATTTATACAATATTTTCTTTATTCTTGTTTCTTCACTACTTTTTATTATACTATAGGCATTATCATCGTCTAATGTCATCAGTTCAAATAGTTTTTCGTAATTTTCCATTGTAGTTATTTGTGGCATCATAGTTAAATATTATTTCATTGCCAAAAAAAAAAATAAAATAAAAAATATAAATAAAAAGGATAAAAAAGATAAAATAAATGGAAAAAATTACAAAATAAAAGTATAAAAAATTAAAAAAAAAAAAAATATGCAAGGAGAGCAAAAAGAAGAAATAAGACCTAACACATACATATATATATATATATATATATATTTATATGTTAATATATGAGCATATTTTCATATATAAGGTTTTATATTTTTCATATTCTATATTTCTATAAAATATAGTGAATATTTTGATGAAACTTTTATTTATAAAATATGGACAATATTTTAATATAATCCTGTCTGTCTAGCTATGTATAAGATTTTTTTCTTTTTTAATAAATTTATAATAATGTGCAGATATAAATATTTTATTTTTCCTTTTTTACAGGAGGAAAAATGCCTAATAGGATATATATTTTTGCACATGATATAGAGAGAAAAGGAATGACAAAAAAAAAATTGTTTTGATAAACTACAATGAATGGATAAGTGTTATGTTATATATATATATATATATTAGATATATGACTAAACAATAATAAATAAATTAGAAGAAATTTCTTGTGGTTTGATTTGCTGAATTTTATATATAAATATCCTGTTGGATAACATTTAACGATATTAAGAAAAGTTAAAGAGGAACATTATTATTTTTTATATATTAATATTTTTCACTTTTTTTTTTTTTTTTTTCTTATAAATTACTATAACCTTAAATTCATATTCAATTACAATAGAGAATCTTTGTTCTTCATATTATTAAGAACAAAATGGTTTATTATATATTTTTAACAAATTAATTATAATTTGTATTGTATTTTAACCTCAGAGATTATTCATTTATTTTCAAGATATATATAAAAGGAAAGTCTTCGCATGAATTATATTCTCCCTTTGTCTTTACATTATTTTATATATTATTATAATTTATATTGAATCGGTGGCACATATACATGTACATATAAAAGATATATTTATAATATATATATTACATAATTTAGCATTTATATATATATATATATATATATATTATATTTTTTATTCCATATAAATAAATATATAAAAAATGAAGATAATCTACATATAATATATATATATATATATATTTTTTTTTTTTTTTTTTTTTTATTCATATACATATATCAAATTCTATATAATAATATTTGTTATTAATTTTTAATTAGAATAGATTTGTATATAAAAAATATATTTTGTTCATGTATTTATAAATATATATTTCAGAAATATTGTTAAATCCATAATAAAACATTGTAAAAAAAATTATTCATTAAAAAAATCACGTTGAAACAAGAATAATAATAGAATAAAATTATAAGGATATATATTAATAATCATGAAACGTTATAGAAAGTAATACAAACAAATAAATAAATAAATAATTTTTTTTGTGTATAAAATTTAATTCAATGACAATGAATTGTTGAGAGAATAAAAAAAAATAATAATAAACTAATATTAAATATATAAATATTTATTATATTTATACATATAGTTATTATTCTATTACCCTCATTTATATAATGTTTTTCCTTTAATATAACAATAAATTTAAATAAATAAATATATAATATATATATTTATTTACATATATTTATTTAATTAATTAATTAGAATCAAATAAAAAATTAGATAAATTCGTTTTTTCAAAATGAGACCTCTAAATGATCAGGAGACTATGATTGTTTTTAAGAAACTTTCCAAATTGTAATTTCAAAAAGAATAAGTATTTCAACTTATTATGAAATATGAATATATTATATATATCACGAAAAAAATAAAATAAAAAAAGAGATTTTTTATTTTATACAAAAGGGTGATATATATATATATATATATAATAATTATATTTATTTTATTTTATTCTTATTTTTTTTAGTGTTGGAAATAATCTGTTAACAATGTTGTCTTATAGTAACGAAGAATATATATTAAGATTGCATAGATCAAACGTATATTTTGTTAGGTAAAGCAAAAAAATTATAAAGCGAATAAATATATTATATATATATGTATAATTATTTATTTATATAATGTCATATATCTTTTTTAATTTATAGAGCTGACGTGGCCAAACAAGCTGAATCATTAAATAAAAATTCACTGGTAAAAATATAGTGAAATGTATTTATGTACATTCATAATAATATATCTTTATAAAGATAATATATATATATATTTATTGATAGATATATTTGAAGCAATTATATTATATTATATTATATAATATTATGTTGTATTTATTTATTTTTTATGCTTACTTTCTTTTAGATATCTATGGGAATATGCTTGGGAAAATTTACCAAGACAAATAATTTTTTCATAAAAATAACAGCTATATCATTTTTAAACCAGTTTTGTATTCATAAAATTTGGTTAAAAGAATCAGGGGAAAAGAACTTTTTATTTGGAAATAATGTGTTAAAGGTTAATATTAAGAATTTTAAACATATAATGAATAATATTAAAATTTTATGATGAAACGTTATAGTTGTTAACTTTATATATATATATATATATATATATATATATATATATATATATATATTTTTTTTTTTTTTTTTCTTTTTCCTTTTTTTTTTGTAGAGCCATTTATTAAAAATTAGTGATAGCATAAAAAAAGGAGATGGGGTAATGGTTTTGTCTATGAATGATAACCCCATAGGTTTCGGTATATCCATACGGAACACACAAGATATTAAGATCTTAAACGTTACGGATACCATATTAATTCATCAGGTATATAAATATATATTTATATATAAAAAAATATAAATTTAATATTATGTATTTATAAATATCTTAAAAGTATTATATATATTTACTGTATTATAATAATAAAACATATATAATATGATATAATATATATGCGTCATATATTTTATAAAATATTATATAAAGAATATATTATTTTATATGTTTTAGTCTGTAAATTATATATTATTCATTACGCATTATTTTTATATTTATATTTACATTAACTTTTTTATTTTTTCAGAGTGATATCGGAGAATATTTAAGATGTGAAACAGCCATATAAAAAAGAAATAATGAAATAAATAAAAAGATAAATCTTTTTTATTTCGTATTTTTTAAAATAGTTATGTGTAAATTTATTATTTATTTTTATAATTTTTCTGTCGTTATAAAAATAAAGAACTATAATAAATTTTTTTTTTTCTTTTATAATCGTTGTTTTTGTTTCTTTTCTTTATTAATATATAATATAAATATAAATATATATATATATATATATATATATATATATATATATATATATATATTATGTATGGATTATATATATATATATATATATATTTATATATTTGCTTTTTATATTAATTAAAACTTTAAATTTATTTAAAAAAAAAATTGCTTTAGCATTTCTTATTTCTAAAAGTTATGAATGCATATTTAATATTCTGAATTTAAAGAATTTTTAATAAAACATTAAAAGTGTATGTACATTTATAACGTCCTTATAAATAACCATAATGCTATTTCTTTTATAAGTATATATATATATATATATATATATTTATATATTGTTAATAAAAATAATATGTATTCCCTTTTAATTTAACAATCCAAAAGGTAAATATTGTTTAGTGTTCATACACTGATTGAAAGTATATGCACTATATTTTTAAAAATATATATATAAATAGCTTAAAACGTTTATAAAAATCTTTTAATAAATAAATAAATTTTTTTTGTTTTCACAAAATATTATATATATATAAACACAATAAAAATATATTTATATCTTTTTAATTATTAATTTTTTTTTTTTTCTTAATATGAAAATTTTTTTTTAAAAAAATAATTTAAAATAAAACATTAAATATGTAATATAGATTAAAATAATATTTATTTTTACAACATCAAAAATAAAAATAAACATACAAAATAATAAAACAAAAAAAGTTTATATATGTATATGTATATATAATTATATATATATATATATTATTCGTTAATTTTTTTTTTTTTTTTTTTTTTTTTTTTTTATACATCAATTATATTCCATATTAATTATATTACATATTATACTTATTTTATATTTATATAAATATTACATTTAAAATATATATAAAATTAACAAAAAAAGAAGTTTTTTTTTTTTTTTTTTTGAGTATTAAGAAAATACTACTACCAATATAAAACAAAGTATATATATTCAGTACTTGACCTAAAAAAAAAAAAAAAAAAGATGGATTTAAGAAAGAATAATAGCAAAAGTAAGGGAAACGAGAAAAATAAAGATAGAGTTGAATATCCATATGAAGTGAAGCCTCGAACTTTTAACCAAGATATACGTATCAGGATGAATAGGGAAAATTTTAGCCTTCCAAAAATTCAAAGAAACGGCATATTAAAATACGACGAAGGGTATGAAATATTTGAGGGTGAAAAAACCGAAGATGGTACCAAATTAAGTAGAAAGAAACAAAAAGAAGTAATGAATTTAAAAAAGTTGTTGGAGAATATGGAAAAAAATAATAGCTTTAACAAGAAAAGTAATGACGGAACAAAGAATGTATTAGATGAAGAAATGCAAAAAATTTCTTCTATGATGAATTATTATAAAGATTTAAAAAGCATGATTGCAGCTATCTCTAGCAGTATAATGGGAGATCCAAATACTCAAGTTGAGAAACTTGAATTATTATTTTTTATTTTTTATGAGAGTTTAAAAAGAAAAAGGGAAATATTATATATAAAACTTAACAACAATTTGTATGAATTAAGAAGAATGGATGATGAAATGAAACATGAAGACGAGAAAGTAAACTATATGAATGAGAGCAACCAAGAATCTCATGCTGAATATAATGAAGAGTCCATTAAGGAAAAATTTCGCTACATATCAAATCTCAACATCTTAAGTTGTATATCTATATGTACTATATTAAAGTCCATTACGCCATCATATAAAATTATTATGAATGAAGAGACAAATGAAATGAATAATCATAATGATAATGCTTCGCATGGAAATAATAATATGCCCACGAACAACAAACCAGGGAATCCAACAAAGAATTTTTCTAAACTAATAGAAAATGTGAACAAAGTAGAAAAATCGATAGTAAAATTTTATAGAAGATTTTGTAGATTACTCAGAGAAAATATATCTACTAACCCTATTGTATTCGTTAATTTGTTGTGTGAATTAGTAGGCGTAAATTTATATTTATCTAGAGAAGAAAATTTATTACAATACCTTGTAATTTATAGCAACTTCCCTGTATATAGTAATAAAAAATATAATAGTAATATGCATATATTAGGGAATGTTAATGAGATTAAGAACAAAAGAAAGTTTAAGATATTGTGTGCGAAATGTGTGGTTACAATAAAAGAAATTATAGGAAATGATAATAACTTATCATTCACTTTAAACTTAGTAGACTGTTTTTCTAATATTCTTTTTAAGAATGAAAAGAATATTTCTTTAAATTTGTTAAAAGTGTTTTCTAATATAAATATAAGGGAAAAGAAGGCAAATGCACGAACATTTGCAAATGATTCTAAAAATAAGCATGGGGATAATGACAATGAATTAAATGCAAAAACAAATATAAGTGGCGATATAAAAATAGTCGAGAAAAATGCAGAAAAAATATTGGATCGTTTATTTGTAATATATTTATCTGTATTAAAAGAATATGAAAAATATCCTTTTAAGATATTAAAATATTCATTACGTGCTATATCAAAATACTCGATGTATATAAATAAATTCATCATGGATGATATATTTATAGAAATTAAAACTCTTGCTGCAACCAAATCCCTTTCATCAACATTAAGAATCATATGTATAATTGTTTATCTAGAAATATATAATAAGATGAATGATAATATATATGTTGACTGTTCATGGATAGGTAATATAATTTTAGAGTTATTAGATTTTTCTTGTATCCCTAGCTTTAATGGTTCTTCCTCAAATAATAAAAGTACAAGGGGCAATAATAATAATGAGAATAAGAATTCTTCCAATAATAGTGATGCTGAATCTTTTAATAGTGAATTGGATAATTCTATGAAAAATGATGGTTTCAAATATAGTACTGATTCAGATGACATAGAAAGAAAATTGAACAAGGGAATAGAGAATGAAAAAAAATTATATCAAAAGTACAAATATTCCATTAAATTAATAAAGAGTATTGATTTATTATTAAAAACGAAAAGTTTCACTATTAACTATAATAACTTTAAATCAAGTAATAGTGATTTATTATATAAAATAATATATCAATTATTTAATATAATAGTACATATGGATTTTGAGGTTGGAATGTACCTTTTGCAGTTTGTAAGTAATATATTTAGTAAGTATCCATTAATTCGATGTATATGTGAAGAAGAAGGAATAGTTGTTTCTTTCATGAATGAAGAATTATCTATTTTCTTTCATAATGTTTTATTACATTCTAGTTTCTTCAAAGAATTATCATGTGAAGCCTTAAACATTTCCATGAATGATTCAAATGAAGAATATAGAAAAATTGTTGAAAAGTTTGTTAACGAACAAAAAGAAAATGAAATAGAACATAAAATAATAAAATTTAGTTTAGATATAAATGATGAAGAAATATTAGACCAAGCACGTTTTATGAATTACGATCCTCATGGAAGCACAATGACAGATAAGAAAAAATATGAAGAAAATAAGAAAAATGTTGAAAACATTGTAAAACTTGATAAAAAATTTAAGAAAGTTTTATATGAATATAGAAAAAAACCAAAGAGTTCTGTAAACACAAGTTCAAATATCAACGATTCAATTAATAATGAATCATCTTATGAGTTGACTATTAAGGATCTTATATATGTTACTTATTCTAAATATGATGATTTAATTAAATGTTTTGAGAGAAAACATAAAAAGGATGCAACAAAGAAATCAGAAGTTACTAACCAAAAAAATAAAATCAAAAACAATCAATAAATATAAAATTAAATAAATGAATTATTGGAAAATAATATGTATATATTATTTCATATATGAAATATTTTCTCATTTATTTCATGAAATTTTTGATACATAATTATTATTTTTTCCGATATTTTTTTTTTTATTATTTTGATACGTATTATGTGTTACAATTTTTTAACAACACATATGATATCATAGTATAATTATAATTGAAATTATAGTTTTATTTTTAGATTAATTTTTAGTTTTATTATTATTATTATTTTCTAATTTTTTTTTTATTTATTAGAAGTTTTTTTTCTTATTTATTAGAAGTTTTTTCTTATTTGTTAGAAGTTTTTTCTTATTTGTTAGAAGTTTTTTTTCTTATTTATTAGAAGTTTTATCTTATTTGTTAGAAGTTTTTTCTTATTTATTAGAAGTTTTTTCTTATTTGTTAGAAGTTTTTCCTTATTTATTAGAAGTTTTTCTTTATATATTAGAAGTTTTTTCTTATATATTAGAAGTTTTTTCTTATATATTAGAAGTTTTTTCTTATATATTAGAAGTTTTTTGTCTTATTTATTAGAAGTTTTTTGTCTTATTTATTAGAAGTTTTTACTCTTATTTATTATAATTTTTTTATAATTTATTCTGATTTTTTTCTAATTCATTTTCGTTTTTTCCCATTTTTTTTTTTATTTGATATTCAAAAATAATAAACATATAACGAATAAACTTTACGAAAAGGACAATTATTTTAATATATAAAGATATATATATATAAAGATATATATATATATATATAAAGATATATATATATATATATATATATATATAATTTCTTTCCACTTCAAAATTATAAGCTTCTTTAAGATATTTATTAATTATATATATTACCTATTTCGCATTATACAAGTTTGTGGTAATATTATATTTAAAACATCTACATTATTATAATAATATGATTTATACTAAATTAAGAATTCAAAAGTTGCATAATGGTAAGAAAATATGATTATAAATGGAAAACGGGTGGGAAAAAAAATTATTCAAATGAACATACACAAAAAAAAAAAAAAAAAATAAAATAAATATTAATATAAAATATATGCCTCTTTAAAACTATGTGTATATATATTCAGATAATTACTTTTATATGATAGGGGTATTTGGAAACAATATAAAATAAAACAAATATAAAATAAAAATTATTTAAAGGATATTATTCTGCATATATTATATATATATTATATATATATATATATATATAAATATATAATATATATGATATATTATGACATTTTTTTTTTTTTATTTTTATAAATAAATTTTATTATATGTATAATTTTATTAAATAATAGAAAATACGTATAAAAATAAACAATGTTTTATTTCATTGTGATTTTTTTTTTTTAAATATATATATATTTTTTAGAATTTTATATAATATATAAAGAGAATAAATATAAAAGAATATAATTATTTTTCTGGTATAATATATAAATATAAATAAATTAATAAATAAATATATTTATATATATATATATAATATAATAATAAACATAATAATATATTTTTTTTAATGACATTAAATGTTTGAATATAATAAAAAATATTTATATATTTTTTTAGGTATAATAATTAAAAAAAAAAAAATAAAAAAATTAATATAAAAGAAAATAAAGCATTAATATATTATTGTATGATTTATATTATAATAATATATGTATTATATATATATATATATATATATATATATATATTATACATAAAGTCGATCCATTTATATTATGATAATATTTTTATTATAAAGAGTAGAAAAAAAATGTAAATTTTCATTTATTTATTATTCATTTTATATATATTATTTATAAACTAATTATACTTTATATAATATTATTTTTCTTAATTTTACAAATATGATGAAATGGTATATTTGTTAGAATTTAGTAAATAATTTCCTATTATCATATATGAAATTCCTATTTTACTTTTTTTCATATATTCATTTCTTTATATTTGATTTTTTTTATTCGATATGTTTTATTTTATTTTATCTTTTTAATTTTATCTGTTGCCATATTTGTAAATATTAAATTATAAATAATACACGGTTTTAAATCTGAGTAATATATAATATTATTTATTTCATTTTTTTTTAATCCATACTATAAAACTAATTATTATTATAAATTTTTTTTTTTTTTTTTTTTTTTTTTTTGGGGTTTGTTTATAAAATATTATATTCTATATATATATAAATAAGAAAAAATATAAATAATTATATATGTTATTTTTATTATTAAAGTGGAAGAAAAATATAACATCCATTTAAATATATTTATATAGAAGGAATAGTACAGTATATATATATATATATATATATATATATATTTGGTTTTATTTTTGGTTAAGATTTTTTTTTTTTTTTTTTTTATTTATAACTTTTAATTTTTTGTAACAATATGGAATAAGAAAAAAAATAAAATTTTTTTTTTTTTGTTTCTATTTATAAGATTAGTATATTTAAATATATGTATATTCATATAATTATATAAAATAAGCATATACATATATTTATATATATATATATATATATATATATAATTATTCAATGAATGAAAGGAATGTTATATTTTCCTTAATTTTGTAAAAAGAATGGATAGAATAGATAATGAGCACAAGCGTACATCTAATGTAGAATTAGAATTTTCGGATAATGTTTCAGATGACGATATTAATATAGATAAAGAAAATATATGGGACACAGATATAAACATTATAGATGATGAACTTAATATAATAGATAATGATGATTTGTTAAGTGAGAACAACGGAAATAATAAGAATGCAGGTTTGTAAATAAAATAAAAGGGAAACACATACACATACATACATATATATATATATATATATATATATATATATATATATATATATATATACATATAATGTTTTTATTATTATTCTTTTTTTTTTTTTCCTATTTAGATCATCAAAATGATAAAAATTTTAATTTTCAACCTAAAAAAACTGAATGGTTTGATGAAGAAGAAATTTTGGATTTACGAAATAATTTAGAAGATATTACGAGTAAAAATAATTCCATTCAATATAATGAAATAAATAAATATGATTATCACAATCAATACAATAAATATAATTTTGTTGATCAACAAAATATATGTGATCAACAAGAGTATATTAAAATTAATGGGGATAATAAAAATGTTCATGAATTTTCAGACGCAGATATTTTATTTAATAATTTTCCAACTGATAAAACAGATCAGCAAAATAATGAAAATATAACAACGTGTCATATATCAAAACCTTCGTATAGTCAAGTAAACGATCAATTTAATATAAATAATGAAGAGCATAATAAACATATGACTATGTTATTACAAATTAAGAACATACTAAACATTAATGAAGATAAGGACTTAATAAAATACATAGAAAAATTAAATAATATGAATACAAACCATATACAAAATGTTGGTCATGATTATTATAGAGATACTAATTTTAATGAAAAGGATCGTTTATTAAATGAAGTAAATGAACAAAAAGTAAATGAATTAAAAGAGCGTGAATTATATTATTTAGATATGATTGAGAAATTAAAAAATGAAATAAAAATTAAAGAAGAAAACAAAGAAAATAATATACATAAATTGGAAAACGAAATTCAGGAATATGAAAAACAAAATGAAAAACTAAGAAATGAAAAGGACAAACTTCAAAGTACTATTAATGAATATACTAATAATTTTAATGATTTAAATGATCACAACAAAATTACTAATAAAGAATTTGATGAGCTTAAAAATAATTGTAATGTATTTAAACAAAAATATGAAAGATTAAAAGAAGAACAAGAAATATATATAAAAAAAGAAGAAGAGTACAAATCATTATTAGATGAATTGAAAAATGAAAATAATGAATGGAAAGAAAAAAATCAAAAAATCCATGAAGAAAATATGAAAACATGTGAGGAACTAAAAAAGTTTGAAGAAATTAGAAACGTTGAAGATTTGAAAAAGATAAAAGAATTGGAAAATAAAATTAACGATCTTTCAAATATTAATGATGATTATAAAGAAAAATTAAATCAATCTAATGATGCTCTTCTTCAATTTGAAAAAAAATTAAATAATTCTTTAAATGATAATAAAAAGAATGAACATATATACTCTAACAAAATACAAACATTAGAAAACACAATTATGTTATTAGAAGAAGAAATGAATTGTATCAAAAAAGAAAATCAAGAAATTATAAATAATTATAACGAACTAGAAAATGATTACAACCTATTATTAAATACAAACAAACAATTAAATGAAGAATATGGAAACTTAAAAATATGTAAAGAAAAAAATGAACAGAATATACAACACTTAAAATCAAATATTCAAATCAATGAACAGGAATATTCCTTAAACAATAAAAAATTACACGAGCAGAATTTAAAGATAGAAAATTTAATTATTGAAAATAATAAGAATAGTAAAATGTTAGAATTATTGAAAAATGAAAAGGTAAAAATGGAAAGTGAAAATGATATATTAAAAAAAGATTTAATTAATATGGAAGAAGATTTAAAGAAGTTAGAAAAACATAGTTTTGACATTTATGAAATAAAAAATTATTTAGAAGAAGTAGTAGATAAAAATAAAAAATTAATTGAAGATATAGAATTGGAAAAGAATGAAAAAGAACATTTGAATAATCAAGTCAAAGCATATAATATCGAAATGAATAATTCGTATCTTGTTTTAAAGACATATAAAATGAAATGTTCTTTTTTCTTAAATATTATAAAAAATTATGAAGAAAATATAAATATTTTAGAAAATAAACTAAATAAATATGAATACAAAAATGATAAAATAAATGATTTGACAGATAATTTATATTTATCTACAATACAAAATAATCAGGAAAGATATGATGGTCAAAAGAAATATTTAAATAATAGTTACGTAAAAAGATGTGATAGTTCTAAGGAAAATTATTTTGATGAACAAAAAGAAGAAGAATATGATGAGGAAGAAAAGTATGCATACAATATATTATTAAATAATCAATCAGAATGTTTAATGAAAGCTCAATTATTACTAAAAGAAGAATTAGATAAAGAAATACAAAAGAAAGATGAGATTCTAATTAAGCTACAAAAATTAATTTGTACTTTAAAAGAGAAAAATCTCATAATAAATGAAAAGAATTATAAAATTAAAAAATATCAACTTATAAATGAAAACTTACAAGACTGTATTGCAGGTTATCAAAAGGATATACAAATTTTGAAAGAAAATATACATAATCTAGAGAAACAAATAGAATTGAAACAGGTCAAAAATATTGTATTACCTCCTAAAGTACATATACATGTATCCAAATTCTCATCATTAGAAAATAATATTAAGAATGAACTTAAAGGTATAATAGGAAATTCATCCAACTTTTTAGAAAATACATTTAAATATATAAATGAAAATCCTTTGAAAAAAAATTTACAAAATAAAGCATTTTTCTCAACATCGGGAGAGAAGAAAATTCAAGATGACATCTCTAAACAAGGGGATCAAAATAAAGAAGAAGCTTCAAATTTCGATTCTGTTGTTGATGTTACGGGAATGGCCAAAAATTTTTTATACAACAATATGAACATATTACAGAATTTTAAATATGATATGAAAGATAATGTAGTATTAAAAAATGATGCATTTAATGAAAATGAACAAGAATATGATGATATAAAAGTAAATGATCAATATGTAACTGTAGATAATGAAAAAGAAAGTATTTATAATGAAAGGAAAAATAATATTTATGACGAAAAGAAAAATAATATTTATGATGAAAGGAAAAATAATGATTATGGTGAAATGGAGAATAACATTTATGATGAAATGAAGAATAACATTTATGACGAAAAGAAAAATATTTATGATGAAAAGGAAAATAATATTTATGACGAAAAGAAAAATATTTATGATGAAGAAGAAAGTTTATACGATAATAAAGATCCATGTATTTCTATTAATGAGGAGAAAGAATATATTCATTCTGATAATGTATCATATGATTATAATATAAAAAATGTGAATGTTGTATCAAATGAGCAATGCAAAAATTTAAATGTTTCTCAAAACGGTAAAGTTAGTGAAAATAAAAATGTATATTTCAATCTTTTCTTTGGAAAAAAAAGCAAAAATAATAATAATAATAATAATAATATTAGTAATAGTAATAATAGTAACAATCTGAATAGTAAAAATGAAATATTGGCTTCGCAAAATAGTACAAATAGTGTAATAAAAACTGATTGTAATATTAAAAATTTATTCGATAAAAATATGAAGAACGAAAATAAGAAAGCAAAACAAGAAACCACTGCTTTCTTTATGAAAAATTTCTTTCTTACGAATGAGAATAATACATCAAATAATAACAAAGAAAACAATAAAAATAATACGGAATCTGTTTTCCCAACTACTTATGATACTCGATATCAGCTTGATAAACAACATGAAGATATATATGATGAATTAAAAGGTGATAAAAATGAAAAAATATTGAAAAATGAAAATTATTGTGATAATAATATGAACACATATAATGATCTCACATATAATAGTGAATTATACATATCTGAAGAAGATACCAATAAATATGATGCAAATATAGAAGCACAAAATGTTATGGACAATTCAAATAATGAAGAGCAAAATAAAAAAAATATAACACATAAAAATAGTGAACAATATCCACAACCTAATTTATCTGACGAAGACCCACCAATTAGTGATGTTTGGAATGACAAAATTGATTTAGATAATTTTGAGTTAGAAAATGTTTAATAAAAAAATGAAATTTATATTTCATAAGTTTTACACATATATGAATATATATATGTATATATATATATATATATACTATATTTATGTATTCATAAAGTTTCATATATATTTATACAACATACTTAAAATGTATAAAAATATATATATATATATATATATATATATTTAATACTTAAATACAATGAATTATTGTTATTATTTTAATTTTTTTTTTTTATTTTTTTTATATTTGTTTTGTTGTTTTTTATTTTTATTTTTATTTTTTTTTTTTTGTTCATTTTTTTTAAATAATTATTTTTTATATTTTATTATTTCATTCATTACGTTGATATTATTATTACTCATTTATTTGAATTATTATATATATATATATATATATATATATATATATATATAATAATAATAATAATAAAAGAACACGAAATATTTTAATTAAAAAAAAAAAAAAATTAAAATATCCTTTTTTTTTTTTCTTTTTTTTCCGTTCTTATTATATTGTGTGTATTTTTTGTTTAGATTCATCATATATCTATATGGTTATATAGATATTAAAAACTTATACTGAATTTATATAATAATATGTGAATTAATAAAATTCTGTTTTTATAATAATAAATGATATATACGTTTTATATTCAATTTTACGTAATAAAATGCAAACAAACATTCCAATTATTTTTAAAAATTACGAATATATGTGTGTATATTATATAATTGTTTTTTTTTTTTTTTTTTTTTTGAGGTTGTAATACACATATATTTACACTTGTTTTTTACTTTTTCAATAATTTATTTATGATGTTATTGAAAGCAAAAAGGAAAAAAAAATAAAAAATAAAAATAAAATAAATCTAAATAATATATTAATAAAAAAATAATAAAATTAAAAGTCTTTTTTTTTTTTTTTTTTTTTTTTTTTTTTTGAGGTTGTGTACAACATGATAACCCTTAATCATTTGTGTTTCCACATTTTATATAATATGTATGCAAGTTTTATAATTTTATGAATCCAATTTGATATAATAATAATAGATCTTTAAAGTATGATAAAATTAGTTATATTATTTTATATATTTTTAATATTCATAAGTTCTTTAAAGTGCGATGTATATAAAAATTTCTCAATAATTTTGAAAGGAAAGGCTGCTTTAAATAGTTCTTCTATCATAAGTATTGTTGGAATATTTCTCAGTATTGTTGTATC
This sequence comes from Plasmodium blacklocki (nom. inval.), assembly GCA_900097035.1. Lineage (NCBI taxonomy): Eukaryota > Apicomplexa > Aconoidasida > Haemosporida > Plasmodiidae > Plasmodium > Plasmodium blacklocki (nom. inval.). The sequence goes on from LT969563.1 coordinate 2,681,485, forward strand.
TATCCTTGAATCTATTGGAAATACAATTATTAAGAAAAGTCATTTGATATATGCACAATATGAAAGGTTGTTAGAAGGATGTAACATTCTTTCATCCAATAAAGAAAATGAGAACAGTGAATTTGAATTTAACCATAATTTGAAAGATAAAAGTGATATTATTAATTTTGAGTCTAATAATATATATAGTAGTGATACAAGTTATTGTAGTAATTATATGGGTTATTATAATTATGATGATGATATTATATGTAGACATTATATTAATGAAAATAAAATTATTGAGGAACAAACAAAGGCTATAAATAAGTCAAGGAGATATAAAAGAAATAAGAAAGGAAAAAAATATTCATTTTTTAACATATCAATAAGAAGTTTTCAAAATTGTAAAAACACCATTCGAAAGAAAAAAGATAAAAAATATAAGGACAGGAAGAATAAAAATAAAATATATTCTTCTAAGTCGTTATATAATGATAATATCGATATACCATTAGAAGAATACGAAAATGATTTTAAGAATAAACATGAGGAATATTTCTTTAAAAGACATCAAATGAATACAAATCAAATAATAGAAAGAAAATTTAGTAAAAATAAAAAAAGAACATTAAAAGATAACCATATAATAGATTCTATATACTATAATTATTCAAAAGAATATAATATATCTAATGGTAACATGAATGAACAAGTAGTAAACATTATTGAAACTTTTACATCTAAAGAAGATGTAGAAAATACGAATAACATTTTTCAAATTTGTAATATACATAACATCAAAAATAACAATATAAATAATAAAGAAAAGTGTATTCTTAATATATATTATAGTGATGATAATATTAATGAAGAAAAAAAAAAAAAAAAAAAAAATTCATATAATAGTAATTATAATACTAGAGAAATAAACAAAAATATCAAACGAAAAGGAAGGTTCTTACAATCTATTAAAAATTTTGATTATATTTCCTTTAAAAGGCTAAAATTTTTTAATTTTTTTTATAGGAGAGGAAAGAGAAAAAATAAAACACATAATTGCTTTTCTAATACATATATTAAGAAATGGAAGAAGTACAATTTAAAAAAAAAAATAACAAAAAACAATCAAACCCAAAACAAAATAATATACCCATTTGATAATTATTATAAGGATAATTTGTATAGACACAACATGTCAATGGAGAATTTACAATACTTATCATATGATCATATTGATCTTGAGGAAACACACATATCAGAAGAAATAGGAATTTATAGTATTGAACTAATGCCTATAAAATCAGTCCATAATAAGAATAATACTTTATTTATAAAAAAGAATGAAAAGGAGAAAAATATTAAATATTCATTAAATTATAGTAAAAAAAAAAAAAAAATGTTTTGTTTATTAAATATGAAAACAGAAAAAAAAATAAAAAAAAATAAATGTAATAAGATATATATATTAAATAAAAAGAAAAGGAGAATAAACAAAGAAAAATTTAATCAACGTATTATAACTAGACATAAATGTAATGATAAAAAGAAATATTATTCATCCTTACCATCATATTCTATAGTAAACAAAACAGAGCATGTATTGTTGCACTACAAAAATGATGAAAAAAATTATAGTAATACCTATGTTCGAATACAAAAAAATATATATTCTGAAAAGAAAAAGAATGGACATTCTAATAATACTAATAGGAATAATATTAATAATTATAATATGAATAACATGAATAATATTAATAATATGAATGATAATAATAATAATAATAATAATAAGAGTAATGCTGATCATAATGACTTACAAAATGTCAAAAAAAAAAGTTATTATTATTTTTATTTTGGAATTATTTTAACAAGTGCTGTGGCACCAGCTTTCAATATATTTAGTAATTTGCTGCTACCTGCATCCATGGTTGGATTTGTAAGTATTAGAATTATTTGTTCCTTTTTGTTAGAAAGGTTTGTATTAAAAGAAAAGCAATCTTTATATTTGTTAGTCGGTATACCATTTTCTACTATAGGATTAATACTTATAACGATTTTTTCTTCTAATGGTAATGATCCAAAGGATATAGATTATATTTTTAACTTATTTCTTAAATTAGGATCTATATTACTTTTAACTAGCGAAATAATATTTTCTCACGTAACTGTATTCTTTTCTGTTCTATATTTACAAAAAAAAAGAAAAAATAATTTCCTCTTTTTTTTCTCACCACTTTCATCTGGAATTATGGGATCGTTAGTAACAATTTTTTCAAAGGCTACATTAATGGGATTAATGTCTATAATTTTAAATACTCAGTACAAATTTTATCATATTTTTATCAATTATAAATTATTAATTCTTACCATGGTAACTTTATTTACAACTATAACTGAAATATTTTATACACCCTACCTATTGAAACATTATAGCTTGACACACATTGTGTCTCTAAAAAGTTTTGGAAATATAAGTTTTAATGCTATAAATGGAATGTTCATTTTTAACGTACAAAAATAAATTAAAGGAAAATCAATCTAAAAAAAAAAAGAAAAATATATATATATATATATATGTGTGTTTTTATGGAACACTGCTTTATTTATAACGTATTCACAATTCTTACATTTATATAATAATATCCATTTCTTACTTTTCTTATTAGGAAAGACCATCGTGCAACTATTTGTGGAGCTGTGGATTTTTCCTTGTTCTTATAGGCATACTGTTTCTATCATATGAAAATATTATACCGTACATATTAAATTATATAAAATTATATTTTCGGAGACCAATATAAATATAAACAATTAAAACAAAATGAACTGCAACTTGAATTCTTCAACATCAAGTGATATATGTATAATGGGGGTTTATTTGTTTACCTTTTTATTTTTAAAATATATAAGTGTATGAACTATAATATATTTATTATTCCTTTTTTTTTTTTTATTTTGTATATATATATATATATATATATATATATATATATATATATATATAATTAAGAATCATCCTTTCTGTGGATAAATTTACTTTATTTTTATTTTTTTATATGTGCCATGTTGAATTAATGTCATATTAATATAGAATTGCACAATAAGGTTATATACAATATTGTGCTGTTTAGGTCCTCATAATATGTATTACCTATATATTTTTTTTCTATATGATAAGATTTTTTGTAAAATATGGTTAAGGTTTATAATTATATATAATTAAAATTTTACATTCCCAAAATGAACATACATTAATACATATATTTTATAAAATTTTAGCGCATAGATAATATTCATGTTTGCCATTTTTTTTTTTTTTTTAATTAATATATTCAATATCTAAAATTTCATTTTTATTTCGGAAAAATAGATACAGATGGATGATTCCTTAATAAAAATCGATAATCATATAAGGCAGCTTCTTGGGCATAACTTATTCCTATCCTTTTATCTTTTTGAACAATAAAATTTTCTTTATCCCATTTCATATAATGAAAATATTGTAACAATTCATTTTTATGTTCATTAAATATATTGTATATATAATTATGTTCGTTTTGGTATTTAGGATTATTTAGATTTTCAAAAAAAAGCATTATATCACTTATGGATGGACAAAGCGTAATAAAAAATCTGCTTTTTTGTATTTCATGAATGTTACCTAAAAAACAATAATAATCCATTAGTTCATTTTTATTCATATACTCTTGAATATATTCCTTCTTATAATGATTTCTTTTTTTGTTTTCATTTATGCAACTACTTATATCTATAGAACAGTCACTATCGCCATATATATTGTTAGGTATGTTATGGTTGTTTTTTGGATAAACATTATTATTGAAATATTTTGAATTCTTCTGATCATCAAAACAATTATTTTTTTCATTATAATTAATTGTATTTATTTTGTTTTCCTTCCCAATATTCTTGCTCACATAGAAATATTGTTTATCATCTTGCCTGTTTATATCTTGACTTTTTGTTACACATCCAGGACCACTACATAACTTTAACAATTGCTTTTTCTTTATCATTTTAAAAATATTAATTAATTCATCAATTTTTTTTAGGTAATTTGTTTCATTAATAATATTTCCATCTTTATTTGGTATGGGTCCTTGTTGGTTCCTTTTATTTTTTGGTATTGAATTATTTTTTTGTTGATTTTTAATATTTTTATGTATTAATATAGAATTTGACAAAAGATATTGAGATATTTTTTCAAATTTATTTGATAAAAAATATTCAATATTATACAATGGTTCAGTTGATCTAACTAAAATTGCATCAGGTTTATTTTGAATATTTGTAACAATATTTAAACAATTATGAATACCATAACATAAATATACATAACTGATACCACCTTTTTCAAACATAGACATATTCCTATTTGTTTTTCTATTATTATAAGCATGTGATGCCTTATCATTCACACCGTTATATGATTCCAATTCAATAATCCTAGAACCATATAATTTATTTTGCTTCTTGTCAAAAACCCATAAAATATGACCTATTAACATTTCTGTAATAAATAATACATCATCTTTAAGATAGAAATTTTCATTTAATATTTTCATTGGATTATTATCAAAATAATATTTTAATAAGAAATATACATAACTGAATTTATTAATATCATCAAAAAGTTGTGTCGTGATAACATTTCTTTTAATAATAACCTTGGATTCATTTATTATATCATTGTCTTTTATTATCTTATCATGTTTTCTTTTCTTTCCCTTAACAGGATTACGTAACTCTTTTAATATATGTGAACCTGTATTATTATTATTGGAGTATTCGTTCATTTTTTCCATTTTGTAAAAAACTTACATAATATATGCATATTAAAAATTACATATGTGAATAGTGTACTATTTTTTCTAAGTCCAATAAAATATGAGAGTAGAAAAAATGTATATATGGATTATCTAAAAAACTGTCTCCATGAGGAGTTCTTTCTTTTCTATATTTATTAAGTGAACAAAATATATGATTATTATGTAGCATAAATAAATGTGAAAAAATTAAAATATGCAGACTCAAATATATAAATATATACATAAAATATGTATAATGTTTAAGAAAAGAAAAAAAATTTCATTGTTATACCTTATCCATATGTATTATATAATTTTTTTTTTTTTTTTTTTAGCATATTACATTATTTTAATATAATATATATATATATATATTATATATTTGATTCTTAATTTTTCTCTTAAATATGATTATATAACTATGCAATAAGGATTTGGAAATAAAACCATACTGATATATTAATATATGTATATTATATATATATATAATATTATATTTATTATTTCAAAGATAGTTTATATTAAACATATATATATATATATAATATATATATTTTTCTTTCTAATCCACAAGATAAAAAATGACTTATAAAATAAAATTGCAAATTTGGTAATTCTAGGTATTTTCTATTCCAATATATAAGTATATGTATATATATATATATATATATATATATATATATATGTATTTATATTTATATATATCTTATTGTTTTAAGTTCCTTATGCTAAAACGACATGATTAAACAGATTCATTATTAGAAATAAAACATAATGAGAAAATGAGTTTTATATAGAAGATATAATAAATAAGTATATCATATAAGTATTATGAAATAATTATTTTATTTAATTTAAATAAATTTTTTCTGTTTTTTTTTTTTTATTTTTTTTTTTTTCATATGTTATATTTTTGTTCATTTGGACCTATATGTATAAATCTATGTGGAAAAAATAATATAATTAATATAATATATTATTTACAAAACAAATAAGGGTTTCATTTTTTTTTTTTTTAATACATATAATGCCATCGTCTAGTGATACAGAAAAATATGTATTATTAAATGCAAAATGTAAAAAGGAAATATTCAACACAAATAATGATGAATATTCCAAAGAAATATATAACAAATCAGATAAAAACATTTTATCTCATAACCAATGTTATATTATTCAAGAAATACCTTTTGTAGATTATTATAATTATAAATATGAGAAATTAAATAAATATGATGAAGAAAAAGAATCTTATTATATAAATGATCATAATAGTTCATCACCTTCATCATCATGTTCATCAAATAAGTACCAAGAGAATGATGCTGATAATAAAATAAATGAAGAAATGAAATATAATAATAGTTTTAATAAGTATATGTATGATAAGAAAAATGCTAAAATTAAATTTGAAGAAAATGTTAATATTGATATAAAAAAATGTACTTATAAAAAACGTATAAAAGAAAAAAATAAAAATGAATTTTTAAAACAGTGTGAATTTAATAAAGACGGAACTTGTTATTATACCATTTCTAATAGTAATAATTTAAATATGTTTGCTACCGATTTATCCTTATTAAATTTTTTACAGAATAATGAACAAGATGAATATATTAAAAATTTAGATATATTATATGATATATACAATAATATGGATGAAATGACATTATTAAAAAGAAATAATAGTTGGCTACATATGAAATTTGATGAACATTTATATGATTGTAAATTTTATCCTTATTTTGAATGGAATGATTCGAATAGCTGTTTTTTTTCAGCTTGTTCAAAAAATAAACCAGTTTCTTTATATAGCGCTTTTGATGGTTCCGAATTAATGTCTTTTAAGCCAGTGAATGAATGTAACGAATTATGTAACTGTTATTCCTTATGTTTTCATCCGGAAAAAAATTGGTTATTATGTGGTACAAACAAATCTATAAAAGTATTTGATTTTAACAAACCTTCTGAAATCTTAGAAAATAGAATTTTAAGTACAAGAAAGGGTAAAGGACAAAAAGGTATTATATCCACTATGGAATATAAAAATGAAGGATATGGTAAAAATTCTATATATGCAGTTGGGGATTATAATGATTGCTTATATGTATATGCAGATAATTGTGATCATAAAAATGATTATATTTTAAAAATTGAAAATAAAAAAAATTCAAATGGAATAACATGCGTTAAATGGTATCAAGAATTTTTCATTTTAAGTGGAAGTAGAAATTGCTCTTATATATATTTATATGATATAAGAAATATTAAAGAGTATATACAAAAGTATGAAAGATATGCTTTAACAAACCAACAATATTTATTTGATATATATAAAGATTATCTTTTATGTGGTGATACATTTGGTTATATATACATATATAATATAACAAATAATAGACTAATAAACAAATATTTTGTTAATAGATATTCTCCAATTATATCAATAAATAAACACCCTATATATCCACTTCTCTTAACAGGGTCTGGAACCAGACGGTTTTATGAAAATAATGATTATCCTATTGATATAATAACAAATATTATTAATAGTAAGAACACACATAGCAAGAATTTATACAATATATCAAATGAGGGAAAACAAGAAAATGATAATAAATTTTCATCCTTATCGAAATATATAAATAGCGTGTGTACTATTTTGATGGATTTTCCAAAATAAAATAGATAAAAAAAAAAAAAAAAAGAAAAAAAAAAAAAAAAAAAAAAAAACATGAAAGAACAAAGAAACAACCAAACAAACAAGAGAAAATAAAAAGAAAAAGAATATTTTTTCATGTATATTATTCTATCATTTTCCTTTGTTTTATTTAATTTTATTATTTTATTTATTTATTTTTTTTTTTTTTTGTTTTAATGGTTTGTTTATAATATTTCTATTTAATACATTATATATATATATATATATTTTAATATGTTTCTTTTTAAATTCAAATTATAAAAAAAATATTATTATTTCTTAAAAAGATAAGAACATTTATGTTTATAATTTTAATTAATATATTATTAATTTATTAATTATTATAAATAAATAGAAATAAAATTAAAATATTTATATATTATATATATATATATATATATGTATTAGAATTTTATTATACCAAGTTCCAATAAAATATTAAAGAAATACATATATTATTAAAATACGAAGAGCATCTGCTTTCAATTATGTATCCCTTTGTGTATGCGTTCATATATACATCCATTATGTATTCTTTTATGTGTGAGGTGTTATATTCTTTCATTTTTTTGTTTTAAGTTAATAAATTGTGATTTATCTAATAAACTTATATTTTTATTACTATGATTATCATCTTATTTATGCAGCCCTTGATATGAAGAAAAATATATGCAAATATATACATATATATATATATATATATATTATGTATGTATTTATTATATTTGAAATAAAGAAAGGAAAAGCAAAAAAAAACTGAATTTCATATTACAAGATTTATAGATGAAAAAATATATTTATATATATTTTTACTTCATCACAATAACGATTAATGATTTACTAAGATATAATATATCAGAATGTTTTTCTATTGAAAGAAAAAAAAATAAAGCATATATAAATTATGGTATAGGATATAATGGACCAGCTAATAAAATAACAAAGAGAAGAAGATGTAAAAGAATAAAGTTATGCGAAAACGATTTAATAGATATTGGGGCAATAAAGAAACCAATTAATGTAGCAATATTTGGAAGTACTGGTAGTATAGGTACGAATGCCTTAAATATAATAAGAGAGTGTAATAAAATTGAAAATGTTTTTAATGTTAAAGCATTGTATGTGAATAAGAGTGTTAATGAATTATATGAACAAGCTAGAGAATTTTTACCAAAATATTTATGCATACATGATAAAAGTAAATATGAAGAATTGAAAGAATTGTTAAAAAATATAAAAGATTATAAACCTATAATATTGTGTGGTGATGAGGGGATGAAAGAAATATGTAGTAGTAATAGTATAGATAAAGTAGTTATTGGTATTGATTCTTTTCAAGGATTATATTCTACTATGTATGCAATTATGAATAATAAAATAGTTTCGTTAGCTAATAAAGAATCCATTGTATCTGCTGGTTTCTTTTTAAAGAAATTATTAAATATTCATAAAAATGCCAAGGTAATACCAGTTGATTCAGAACATAGTGCTATATTTCAGTGTTTAGATAATAATAAGGTATTAAAAACAAAATGTTTACAAGACAATTTTTCCAAAATTAACAATATAAATAAAATATTTTTATGTTCATCTGGAGGTCCATTTCAAAATTTAACTATGGACGAATTAAAAAATGTAACATCAGAAAATGCATTAAAGCATCCTAAATGGAAAATGGGTAAGAAAATAACTATAGATTCCGCAACTATGATGAATAAAGGTTTAGAAGTTATAGAAACCCATTTTTTATTTGATATAGATTATAATGATATAGAAGTTATAGTACATAAAGAATGCATCATACATTCTTGTGTTGAATTTATTGACAAATCAGTAATAAGTCAAATGTATTATCCAGATATGCAAATACCAATATTATATTCTTTAACATGGCCTGATAGAATAAAAACAAATTTAAAACCTTTAGATTTGGCTCAGGTTTCAACTCTTACATTTCATAAACCTTCTTTAGAACATTTCCCGTGTATTAAATTAGCTTATCAAGCAGGTATAAAAGGAAACTTTTATCCAACTGTATTAAATGCCTCAAATGAAATAGCTAACAGCTTATTTTTGAATAATAAAATTAAATATTTTGATATTTCCTCTATAATATCGCTAGTTCTTGAATCTTTCAATTCTCAAAAGGTTTCGGAAAATAGTGAAGATTTAATGAAGCAAATTCTACAAATACATACATGGGCCAAAGAAAAAGCTACCGATATATACAAAAAACATAATTCTTCATAGGACAAAGAAAATATATATATATATATATATATATAAATTTTGTATATGTCTCTTAAAAAGAAATAAACACCTATTTTTCTTTTTCTTTTTCTTTTTCTTTTTTTTTTTTTTTTTTATAAATAAATATTTTCTTTATTTTTAATTTATATATAGCACAGTACATGTTTGATAATTAATGATATAACAAATGTTATTTATATATTATTTGCATAATACATTTCAAATAAAAAGTTTTAAAATAAAAATAATTAAGTTTTTTAAAAAAAATATATAAAATTTTTACATAAGATACTTAAAAAAAAAAAATAAATAAATAAACAATTTTTATTATGATAGAATTGGTTATAATTTTATATGGTTTAATAAAAAAAATATATATTCACAAAAATAAATGAATAAATGAATAAATATATATATATATATATATATAATATAATATAATATAATATAATATAATATAATATAATATAATTTTAATTATATTATATATGATGTGTATATAAAAATACACATATAATTTTTAACAAACGGATTATATAAAAATATATGGAAACGAAAAAAAATAGATAAAATATATTTTTATTTTATTTAAACTTCTAAAACGACACGAATATGTGTATGAGGTTCTCTTATGATATCTGTTTTTCCTCGTGCCCTAATATTAATTTTTTTAGTATATCCTCCCATATTAGCTTGTAGTGTATGGAAAACAGGTTTTATGTTATTTCTTCCATATTTATTAATAGCATTATGTAGACATGATTTAATACATTTGTAAATGTTGACTGTATATTTATTAGTACCATAATAATAAAGAAAAGCAAATGCTTTAATAATTGGCATATATCGAATTTTCCATAGAATTTTTCTTGTTTTCATAAAAGACATTTTAATATATTTGGCTGTAGCAGAAACTAATCTTTTCTTAATATAAATAACAGGATTTATTCGATTCGTTTTAACTCTCTTCTTATAATTTTCTATATTATTTTTTTTTATGTTCCGATACATATTAAATAGTTCATTATATTTATTATTTAACAAGACCTTCTTATAATTGTCTCTTACATTTTCAATATGTTTTTCTTTCCATTTCTCTTTCACTTTTTCTGGAAAATACCATTGCTTTAATTGTAATCCATCATTTTCAAATAAATCCATATCATCATATAATAAATTATTATTATCCATTGTAATATTATCTTTGGTCGAAATTGTATCAACTAATTTGTTCTCTTCTTTTGTTTGACATATGTTATTTAATACAAACTTATCTTTTTCACATGTTTTTTTTATTATTGTACTGTTTCTTAAAGAATTATTTCTTCTTATTATTTTTTTATTATGACCTTTTATAAATGTCAAATCATATTTTTTGTTATCACTAAAATTGAGATTATATACAAATATTATTTCATCCAATAGTACATGAAAAATTAACATTATTATGATCAATTTACTTTTTCGTATCATTCTGGTTCTCCATGTTATGGTTTAATAATTTTAAAACAAATCAACACTTATACAATATCATTATATTTAAATAAACTTGAAATAATTATTCACATGTAATTATATATATATATATATATAATTTTTTCACTGAATGAATTTTCTTTCTTTTTTTTTTTTTTTTACAGGACAATATTAAGAACACAATATATTTATAACATATATATATATATATATATATATATATATATATATATATATATATTATATATATTTTTTCTTTATTTTTTTATATTTTTTTTTTTAAATTTTATTTTTTTTCAAGCAAAAAAAAATATTAATGCAGAATTGAGATTAAAAATTATTATAAATTTCAGAATATATTATAATATGTTATATATAATATTATATATATATATATCTTATAATTGTGTATTTTTATTTTTTTTTTTTCTCTATTGTCATACAGAAAGAAGGGCCTAAGAAATATCTGAATTTGAATAAATAATATATATTTAGATAATATAAAATATATATATATATATATATGCATATACCTAATCATATTTTTATTATACATATATATAACATATTTTCTTATATTATATTATTTTATTTTTATTTATTGACAATATCTAAATTAAAAAAGAGAATATGCATCGAGAAAGAAATATATTTCTTAAATTATACTTTTTGAAATGAAATATTTTAATATTCATGATACACTATGTTTCTTTGATATTTTTTTACTTATGTAATACATATTATGCATTATAAGAACAATTGAAAAAAATATATTAAAAAAAAAAAAAAAAAAAAATGGAGGAACAGAAATTATGATTAAATAATAGAAAAAAAATTAGTTTGAAAAATGATCCTGAAATGTAATTGACATATTTACAATTCAAAAAGAGTAACTGAAAAATTAATTTATATTATAAAACAATAAAATATATAAATAATTATATGAATATGTAATCTTACCGATATATAAGTATATATATATATATATACATTTATATATTTAATTATTTTCTTGTCATAATATTTATTTTTTTATTCATATAATATATTTCCAACCATAACTATGTACATTCCTTTTGAATTGGGATTGTTTTAGTTATGAATCATCGATAAAAATTTCATTTATGAAAAACATATAATTTTTTTGTTATATAAAGAAGTATGCCTAGAGCCGAACCAGGAACTCCAAAATGGCTAGCTAATAAAATGAAGGCGAAAGGCCTTCAGAAATTAAAGTGGTATTGTCAAATGTGTGAAAAACAATGTAGAGATGAAAATGGATTTAAATGTCATAGATTATCCGAAGCTCATCAAAGACAAATGCAAATATTTTGTCAGGATGCAAATAAATTTATGGATGATTATTCGGCTATGTTTGAAAAAGAATTCATGAGATTGATGAAAACGAAATATTGTAGAGCACGTATTCTAGCTAATACGGTATATACTAATATGATAAGTGATAAGAGCCATATACATATGAACTCAACCGTTTGGGTTACATTAACTGATTTTGTTTTATACTTAGGAAAAACAGGAAAATGCAAAATTGAACAAACGGAAAGAGGATGGTATTTAGAATATATTGATAGAGAAAAAATAGAACGAGAAAAAGCTTATCAAGAAAGAAAAAAAATTGAATACTCATATGAAGAATTAAAAGAAAAGAAAATTAATGAAGCAATACAAGAAGCTAAGAAAAAAGGAACTTTCATCGAATCTGAATACACTGCATTAGAAAAAAAGAATGACGAAAAAATTATTATTTCATCAATAAAAACAAATAATGATACCAATACTATTAAAGATTTAAAACCAAATGTTAACATATTTTTAGATAAAACTTTATTAAAACAAGATAGTCAAAGTAAGAAAAAATCAATTGTTGATGAAAAGAATACAAACCATCATAGTAATGCAAAAAATAAGAGACCTTTATCAGAATTGGATTTATTGATTTTAGAAAACGAAGAAAAAAAAAAACACAAAAATAATGATAATTCGAAATTAAAGAATAACCCAAATTATGTATATATATCGGAATTACCTAATGAACATAAGGAAAGCCAAAAAAATAAACATGAAAATGAATATCATAATAATAACTCATCTGAAGAAAATGATAATAACATATGGATTTTTAAAAATATAATAGTTAAGATAATTGATAAGACACATAAATACTATAATCATAAAGGTGTTATAAAATATATTTCGCAGAAGGATAAATATAAGTGTGAAATAAAATTGAATAACAGCACAGATATGGTTTATGCATATCAGAAACAACTAGAAACAGTCATACCTAATATTGGTAGAAAGGTTGTTGTATTAAGAGGAAAATATAAAGGGTCCTGTGCAGTAATAAAAAAGGTTTGAAAAAAAAAAAAAAAGAAAAGAAAAATAATACAAAATAAGAATATTTTATACATGTATATATAATGCCAATATAATTATAATATGTTTCCTAATTTTTTCTCCTCATAGGTTTTACCAGATGACGATTTGGTTGTAGTTAATATATACAATAAATCATTAGGTATAACAAATATTATATATTTTAATATGTTACCTAATACGTATATATATATATATATTTATTTATTTATTTTTAATTATTTATTTATTATATATTTTTTTTTAACAGATAAATTTATTAGCGAAGAACGTATGTCTTACGATGATGTGAGTAAATTAAATGATAATATTTAGATCATTTAAAATAAGAAATTTTTTTTTTTACTTTTGAGACATTTCATATTTTTATTCAAAAGCAATTTATTTTTAATATAATATTTTTCACTTATTAATAAACATAATTTAATTTATTGTTATAATAATTAACTTTTTTTTTTCCGAATATTAATAGTTATATATTCCTTATAAAAATATATATAGATTTATAATTTGATTTTTTTTTTTTTTTCTGTATATTTTTCTGTGTATCTTTATATATATATAATTTCATTATTAATATAAGACTTTTTAAAGAAAACTTTTTACGTTTGGTTATATCAATATGTTAAGTTGATAATATTTGGTGTTTTTACAAATATATATATATTTATAAAATAATAAATGTCAAATATATATATATATATTTACAATATGAAAAGGAAGACGAACTATAACATTTTTACGTACATATATTTTCACGGAGAATATGAAATTAATATAAAATTAAATATATCTATATCTATATATATATATATATATATATATATATACATATACATATACTTAATTTTTATAAAAAAAATAATAAGTAACATTATTTTTATATCAATATATAATATGGAAATATATGGGAATAATTATATTTATTCCCATGTTACAAAATTATTTAATTTTCCCCCTCAAAATTGTACTAGAATAATAACATAAATATATTGTCTATTTAATACAATGAGACAACATGGCGTTAATATTTTTTGTACTATTTGAGGTAAAGAAGTGTTAATGCTTTTTTTTTTTTTTTTTTTTTTTTTTTTTTTTTTTTTTTTAAATTATTTACCTTTTTTCATAAAGATTGAAGAGTGTTGCTTACTTTTGATTGATCCATACTTTGAATCAGACAACGTTTTGGTATCTGCCTTTTGTAAATCGATTGTTTTATGACTTTCATATGAAAAGTTCATATTAGTTATATCTGAACTTTTTAAGATTAATATTTTTTGATTTTCAGGTGAATGATTTCGAAGCCATTGAATTAAAGTAGTATACATTTTCTTGTTATCAGTAAAATTAATATTATGTGGTGGTTTATTAAAACCCTTTTGAGCACACATCATTAAAACTTTTTTAAATGTTTTTGATTGAATATATGTATTTCCTTTAGATTCCTTTAAGAATATTTGTTCTAATTCTCCTTTAGTAAGTAAATTTTTTAATATTTTATATTGCTTAGTAAAATTTAAAAATAAATCTAAATTCATACCTTTATTATTATTACTTTCATTACTACCTTTTCTATTATAATTTTCATTTGTTTTAACAGTATTTTGATTTATATCATTAACATAATGATTATAAATAATATCAAAAATACTTTGTGTTATGTTTCCATTCTTTTCTTCGTCCTCTTTTTCTTTTTGTTCTTCTTTTTCCTTAAGATCTTTATTTTCCTTTTGGTTATATTCATTTTTTATTTTTTTAACTAATCCACTATTAGATCTATAAAAAGTACGTTTTTTTTGTTTAAGTTTTGATGATTCATATTCTTTATTATCTGCCTCATAATATAATGTATCATTACTTGATATTTTAATATTATTGGTTGTTTCTTGTATTATCAATTTAGTATCTTTATTCATACTACTAATATATGATTCCTCATATTTTCTCTTTTCATCAATAATATCAACATTATCTGATATCTGATCCTTCTGAATATTTTTTGTGTTAAGAAAAGGATTACAGTTATCATTATCATCCACCATATGATCAGCCTTGTCATCAATATTATAATCAATATTATAATCAGCATTATTTTCAATATTAGCATCAAC
>LT969563.1:2707330-2739830 GCA_900097035.1 Plasmodium blacklocki (nom. inval.)
TATATATATATATATATATATATATATATAATATATATATATATATATATATACGTGTTTTTTTTTAATTTTAATAATTTAGGAGAGTTTATGTACGAGCCAAATTTCTATATTTTGCAATCTTCGAAGGAATGTGTTTTCAAATTTTAATAGAAATGATTTAATTGATCAAAATATTGTCTTTTTAAATATATATAATAATGAGACATTTTATAATAAAGCTCATGAAGAAAATGATAAAGTGAATGTTTGTGAAAAAGGAATACAAAATTTTTATAAATATGATAAATTACGATATGTTGATGAACATAATAATATATGTTGTAATTTAATTAAGGACATTTCTTTTTATGGTGTTAATTTAAATGTAGATATTTTTATATTAAACAATTCAAATATTATATTTTTTCTTCAAAATGTAATAAATATATATAACCCATTAATTAAAAGTTTAAGGGTTATATATACGAAGAGGGATTACATCGTAACATGTTCTTCTCTTTTTAAGGACACATTGATAATAGTTTTATATAGCTCAATAAATTATTCATGTAATAAATATATATATATATATAAGTATATTTCTTATATGTTATTATTTCTTATATATATTAAATATATAAAAGAAAATATAATTTTAATATGTAGAATGGTATATTTGAATGATGACTATTTATTATATATATATATATATATATATATATATTTTAAACATATTCTACAGTTTTATAATATCCTGTACATAACATATCCATTATATATATATATATATATATATTAATTTATATGTTATATATTTTGGACATATAATTATATTATTTTTGTTATTTTCAAAAATGTAAAGGCATACAAATATATGATATAGACAAGGAAATTCTAAAAGAAGAGATTTCTTTGAGTGATTATGATTACTATGAAAAGATTTATATTCAAAAGGAAAATAATTATTTCCTTTTAATAACGAATAAGAATATATTAAAAGTCCTTGATTCAGAGAAAAAGGTTTTTATTTTTAATGTATACTTATATCTTGAATATAACAATATTTTACAGTAATAAATGAATATATATATATATATATATATATATATATATAATATATGAAAAATATTAAAATAGTATCTCCGTAGACATATTCCTTATTCATCTTTATTTAAATATATATATATATATATATATATATATATATATGTATATGTTCTATTATTTTCTCTTTAGGTATTATGATTATTTTCTAATACTAAGGAAAAAGAAACTGTACCTCTGGAATTTGGAAAGGACATACACAGGTAAATTAATAAATTATATAATATGTATTATAAAATGATTACTAAAATATTTATTTATATTTACGTTTAATTGTAGGATTAAAATTAAAGGAAAATATATTGGAGGTTGATAAAAATATGCATGTGAACTGTTTTTGCACATATGGAAAAAACATATTCATTGTAACATCCAAGGGGAATTTATACCTATGGAAGGTTATAAAAAAATATACACATATATTTATACATTTATATATAAGTGTTAATTTCTTCATTATTTATTTATAGGATTTAGTTGAGAAAATAGAAATAAAAAGATACAATGTGGAAGAGCCTTTTGATAAGAATATTCATTATATACATTACTATGATAATTATATAACTACCAAGGGAAATGAATCCCTAAAATTGTGTGTATAAATATATATTAATTTGCAACAATTTGGATGATAAATTTTATTTTATATTTATCATTTATTATATATATATATATATATATATATATATATTTATATATTTATTTATTTATTTATCTATCTAATTATTATTATTTTTTTTTTTCTCCCCTTTTTTAAAGGTGGTTGTGTAAATTTTCACTGGATGGCATCTCGGGATATAGTTCCGTATATATTCAGTTTGAGCAAGAAATAAAAATTTGCTTAAATATTAATAAAATAATTGCTCATGATAATTTTTACCTGATTGTTGATAAAAAGAATTGTACTATTTATACATGCAAGAAAAATAATTATGGAGATATAGGTATATTCTACAATGATCATAACAGTAAGATTAAAAATATATTTTGCTCGGATAAGAATATATTTAGTTTCGGTGCTAATGGGAAATTATTTGATTATATAAAGAAAGATAAACAGATTGAGCGAAATTTTTGTTTACATAAATTTAAGTATTCTATAACATGTGTAAAATATTTATACAGTGAAGATAGTTTTCTTTATTTTTGTGTTGGATTTAATAATGGTGTCATAAAAATAATAAAGTTGAAGCATTTATATTTAGATATTATTTATTGTTTAAAAACAAGTAATAATGAAATAATTAAAATTGAAAAAAGCCAAAATTCTCAATTTATAAGTGTATTAGCTGATGAGGAACCCTATGTTTTTTTCCTATATAAATCATCTAAAATATTTATGCCATTAGGATATTTAAAAATCAAGGAAGCTCATTTAAAAGAATGTTTTTATTTTTCTTATTTTAATTCTTTTTATATATTGGGTGATAATAATTATTTTTTCAAAATTGATGTAAAAAAATTAGAAGAGCAAATTAAAGAAGAACAATTAAGTAAAAAAGTTGGACATTCAGAAAGAGACGTAAATGAAAATATTAATATGATTCAAAAAAGAATAGACAATAAGAACATTTATTTAAACGATTATATAAATAATAAAAATGATGATGTAAAAAAGGATGCACTCAATAATAATGAGGAACAAAATAATAGCGATTATGATTTATCCGTAAAATATGAAATAATTAAAATTACATTTAATGCAAATGAGAGAAATAAAAGGTTAATAAAAAGATACAAAAATGAACATAATGAATTGAACAAGTATATTAAAGATTCAAATAAAATTAATAACAAAGATGACGATGAAGATAAATATGGAGATAAAGATAAAGAAGCAACAAAAAAAGAACAGGATGATATAGAAGAATTTTTTGAAGAAATGGAAGGTTTAGAAAATGAAAGTGATAATGAATATAAAGAAAGTAACTCTTCTAGTAATTTATCAGATAATACATATAACAATATGAATTTTTATAGAGAAAAAATAAATTTAACACAAAATATGCAAGACTTACATTCTGATAATAATAAGGATATATTTATACTAAAAAATAAAAAAAAAAATTTGAAAATATTCATTGAAATACTTTTCGATAATAAAAATATCAAAAATAAAAGATATGAAAATAATGATGAATTACCTAAAAATATGTTAAGTTTATATTTCGAACGTGATAACAGGAAAATAATAAATAAAGAAGAACGTAATACAAAAAATAACCTCAATATTGATCATAATAATAATGATAATAATAATAATGATAATAATAATAATGATAATAATAATAATGATAATAATAATAATGATAATAATAATAATAATAATAATAATAATAATGGAGATAATATTAATTATACAAGATTAAAACGTGATACCATAAGTATATGTTGTGTAACAAAATCAAAAAAGAATAGGGGATTTTTCATTGCTACACAAGGTGTTAAAAATAATTATCTCTTTTTTTTAAATTTAGATAAAAATGACTTAAAATATAAATATACCGATTCTAAGGAAGATACTCATATTGATATTATCATGCCAAGAATCATATACAAAATTGATAATAAACATTTTCTACATAAAAGGACATATATCTATAAAATGATAATTAACGAAATCAAGGATTTATTATTTTGTTTAACTAATAATAATGAAATATATATTTTTTCTATTAAATTTTTTTTCTTGTATTATTATATAAAAATACCTGTTTATGAAAAGGTAAGGAATATATTTATAAATAACAAAAATGATACTACTACTACTACTAGTACTACTACTACTAATAATAATAATAATATGAATAATAATAATCAATATATATTCATATGTTTAAATAATAATAAATACATAAAATTGAATTTTAATTATTCCTTCTTTTATCTATTAAATGTTATCAAAAGATATCATATCAATATCAAAAGATTAATGCATTCTTTTATTATTCCTAATAAAATGTTTTTGTCCTACGAATCAATTCACAAATATTTTGTTGAAGAAATGCATGATTATATTGTAGAAGAGTTTATAAAGAAAAGAAAAAAGAAAACTAATCTAATCCCTTTTAAATATGAAGATATAACAAATGACCTAAATTTCATTATAGAATTGTTACAGTTACATACTTATGAAGAAAAAAAAAACAACAAAAAAAAAGATGAAGAATATGTACAAGGAAAAAATGAAAAAACCAAAAATGATATTACAGATATTTGGGATTTTATACAACAAAATAAAAAAGAACAAAAAGAAGAAATAGAAGAACAAAAGAAAAAAATTGATTTAATCCTAAATTATGATCAAAAAAATATAAGCACATTTTTTAATATAAATAGTCATAATATGAAAGATGTAGATATTCAATATAGTTTAAGAGATACAAAAGAATCTCAAAGGAATGAAGAAAAATTTAGAAAAGCATTATTATATAAACAAAATATTCATATGAAAATAAATAAACTGAAAAAAAAATATATAAAATTAAATAAGAAGAAAAAGTTTCTAATAGATTTGGATTACTCTTATTATATATATAATATGTTACAGCAAAATATACAAGAAATCAAAAATGTATTTATGTATCATCAGCAAGAATATGATAATAGAATAAAATATTTATCCAATAAATTTATTAGATTAAAATATTTTAAAAAGCCTATATATACGTTTAATGATAAAAGTCATTTTTATGCTAAAGCCTTAAAAATGTATTTGAAAAACTATGTATTTAAAAATAAGAATAGAAAAATGAGGATAAGTGAAAAAAAAATAAAGGAACCAAGGCAAACATTAGAATTGACAACAGAAATTAAGGACAGCTTGCAAAATTTTAACGAACTAAGAGAAAAAAATAAAAATGTAAAAATTATAAATAATGAAGAAAAAATTGAAGAAATTTGCATTAAGAAAAAAATTATAAAAATGTATGAAGAAATGTTGTTAAAAATGGACAAAATGAGTGAAGATCGGAAGGATATGGACGAGCCAAGAAAAATCAAGAACATCAGGTTACAAAGCGGAATATTATATATATATATTTATATATATTTATATATTTATATTTTATTTTTATATTTGGTGGTTTATTTACTTAACTATTTTAATTTTGGTGTTTTCTATTATAGCAAAATTATTAGGCATTATGAAGAAAATAAGAAGAAATTATTAGTTCAAATAAATTATATTAAGGAAACATTCAACCAATATTATATGGCAATAAAATCTCGAATATCAATAGTAATAAGAAGAAATAATACAACAATATATGTATATATATATATATATATATATACTCATTCATTCTGTTTTTTTATATAATAGGAATTAAACCATGTTATAGAAGAAATAGAATTTCTAAAAAATACATTGAAAAGAGAAATGATAAAACATATGGAAAACAAAGATAATAATGACCAAGGAAATGATACAGATAATAAGATGATTGATGAGGTGCATATAAAAAAAGATGTAGTAAATGTAAATCATTTTAATGAAAATGAAAGGATACAATGTCAATTAAACAATATGAATTATGAACATGATAAAATAAAAAAATATGAAAGATTTTTAGAAAAGGTTAATAATTTTTTCTCATATGCAAATAAAAAACATGATAAAATATATAATATCAATTGGGATCCTACATTTTTTGAGAAAAAATATCAACACTATAAAAAAGAGGATGTTGAACGTACAATAGAATATTTTATTAAAAAATGTGATAAAGAGATTTATAACTTACACATTAAAAGAATACAAGCTATACGGCTCATTAAATATATATCACTAAAAATTATATCCATAGATGAAAAAAATAATATATTGATAGAGCTAAGGAAAAAGGAGTTAAAATTAAGAAGACAAAAAAGGGATTACATCAAAGAAATGAATAATATTGAGAATCAAATAAAAGTGTATGCTGTTGAAATGGACACTTTACTACAAGAACTGGAAATACAAAATGTAATTAATGATATATATATATATATATATATATTATACGTATTTGTAATCATTTTACCATAACAAAAGTATAAAATATTGTATACAAAATATATATTTTAAGTATATTTCTCTAAATATAATTAATAGTATCCTTAGTAGTAAACTAAAATTTTTTTTTTTTTTTTTTTTTTTTTTTCCTATATTATATTTCATGTTTTTCCTTTTTTAGCAAAGCCGAGATAAGATTCTTGAAAAGCTAAAAGAACTTATGGGAGATAACAACTTATGCTATGACAATTTAATAAAATGCTTAAAAAAAACTCAAGATGATTTGTCAGGAGAAAGTGATGGAAGTGAGGATAAGTGTAATGAATTGGAAGCAACAAATTCGATTGTTGATATATATAATAAAGAAGAAATCGAAAGCATAAAAAAAGAAAACGCTTCCATTTTAAGCAATATAAATAATATAAAAAAAAATATGGAACTTAAAAAAAATGAACAAAGGAAATTAAATATAAAGAAAAAAAATATTGAAAAAGAAATTGAAATAATAAATGACGAAATCAATATTATAGAAGATGATAAAAAAAAAAATATATCAGAAGTAAAATTCTATATTACTTTAAAAATATCAAAATTAAGAAATATTGATTATCTTTATGACAAAAAAAAATATCGTCTCAATTTAGCAAGCCAATGTACAGTACTTAGTATAGAACAATATAAAGATATTGTGACAAAAATGGATACCATAACCAGAAAAAAAGAAAAATTACATATGAAATATAAAAAATTAAAAAAAGAAAACAATGAATTAGAAAATATTAATAATAAGTTACAAAAGACTGTTAATGAAAAAAAAAATCAATTAAAAAATAAACTAAAAAAACATGATTTAAATTTTGATTTTAATGACTTGGAAAAAAAATATCAGGAAAAAAAAAAAAAAGGCATTTTACAAGAAATCAAAAATAAAGAAATAGAAAATAACAAAAAGATTAATATTCTCAACAAAGAATTTGATCAAAAAATGACTATATTAAATCAAACCAGAAAAGAAAATACTGATTTATTGGTAAAAATTAACGAATATATACAAATACTTAAAGAGCTAAAAAATGAAGAAAATTAAATATAAATATATATATATATATATATATGATAAATTTTATAATATATTTTTTTTAAATAAATAAAATATTTATAACTATATTATTAAGATAATGTAAAATATGTATAATACTATATACTGTCCCATTTTCCCTATAAATAAAACAACAAAATCTATAATATAAACATGAATATATTTTCAATTATGGACTATTAAAATTTTATTATAAATATTTATATAAATTCATTTAATGTATCAATAAGTATATTATTTCCTTTTTTTTTTTTTTTTTTTTTTTTGAATATTAAATTTTAAAATCAAAAATTTATATATTCCTAAAACATATTTGGTTTATTAATATATTATTTATTTATTATTATTTTTTTTTATTATTTAATTCTATATGTTAAAAATGACATTAAAAAAGATTAATGCATAAAATGAGATATTTTAAACACATTTTTATATACAACAAAAAATAAAAAAATATTTAATATAGGAAATATATATATATATAATATATATATATATAAAATGAAAAAATTTTTATTAGAGAAAAAAAAAAAAAAAAAAAAAAACATAAAAATAAAAATAAAGACAATATTCATTATACATATAAATATAAAATCAATAAAGAAATTATATACAACATATATATTTCCTTATATTCAAAAAAAAAAAAAAAAAAAAATATTTTTTTTTTTGAATAATAAAAAAAAAATAATAGTATATATAAAATAAATATAAGAGGAATACGTCAATGGAAATGAAATTATAAATATCCATTAAAGGATAAATAATATATCAAATATGTTTATATCTACTTGATAGTTTTTAAAAAGCAAATATATTATAAAGTAATAATATACATTTTTATACAAAATGTATAAAAATATATTATTTCTTAAATATATTTTATAATATTTCTAATTAAAATGTTAATTTTATTAAGGATATATTTCTCACTGTATGGTACAGGTATATTTTTTTATTTTTATTTTATGCTTGATTTTATTAATATTAGATGATATATAATTGAATTATAAGACTACGACATTAAAACATTATATAATGTTAATATAATTATGTTTTATATAATACACACGTTATATATATATATATATATATATATATATTATGTATTAATTTTTAATTTTTTATATGGTATCTTCCTCCTCGGCATCTTCTAATGATTTATTATCATCATTTACATCATCACTACTATTTTTATTATATTTTGCATGATCATTATTTTCATATTCATCCTCTTCTTCATTATCATCATTTTTTTCTTCTTCATTTTTTTCTTCATTATCATCAGTAGCCTCTTCTTCATCGTTCTCTAAATTTTTTTCTTTTTGTTCTTGATTAGAATTGTTTGAGTTATTGCTATCATCGTTTTCATCTTCATTATCAGCTGGTGTTCCTTCATTTTCTTCCTGATTAGGTGATTTTCCATTATTATCATTTTTATTTGTTGAATCTTCATCCCTTTCATTTGCTCCAAGAACTTCATTCTTATCGTTGTCATTATTAGGCTGTGCGTTTTTTCCTTTTCCTTCTTTTTCAC
Organism: Plasmodium blacklocki (nom. inval.); assembly: GCA_900097035.1. NCBI lineage: Eukaryota > Apicomplexa > Aconoidasida > Haemosporida > Plasmodiidae > Plasmodium > Plasmodium blacklocki (nom. inval.). The sequence goes on from LT969563.1 coordinate 2,716,049, forward strand.
TTTGTGCATTTTCTTTTTCTTGATTGGTTATTTTGTAATCATTTTCATCATCATTATCGGATTCATTTTTGGATTTATCAAAACTAAAATTGGATTTATCAAGATATCGTTTTAATTTCAAATCACGTGCTTCTCTCCATTTTCTTAATTTCATGTTATCTTGACATATAAGTAGGTAATGTTTAATTAATCCGATAAGTTTCTTTTTAAAAACAAGGAAAGCATAATTATTTTCATGGATGAATTCTTGTTTACTAATAGATGGTTTAAGCCAATAGGGCACATTAACAATAACTGTAAGTGCATATTTATATAGATTTCCTTCATATAATGATGGATTGGGTGGGTATTTTGCTAAAGCAAGGTTATATGCAGTATCTATAAAAGGTGCATCTAATCTTTTAATTAATCTGTTTTTATAATATAATAAAATTCCTGCTTCACAAACTCTATTAACTTCAATAGATGGACTATTGTTATCATTTAAAAATCCCATCATTATAAATGATCCATACTCATAATCTGAAGGTGTAAACAAATAATGAAATTCTACCATTTTATGTAATTTTTTTCTTAAGAAATTATATAAAGTATATTTAGTTGTATTATTTATATAATAATCATCTTTTATTTTTAATCCATCCATATATATATTAACGTAACTTCCTTGTCTCATTTTTTCGCTATCATTATTTTTTGAATCAGTACTCTTATCTACCTTTTTTTTCTTTTTACTTAAATTCTTTTCATTCTTTACACGAGTTCTTGTTCTTATTTCATGTACTTCTTTTACTTCATTATCTTCCTGTTTTTTCTTTTTTTGTTTGCTTTCATTATTATTTTCTATATTTTCCTCACCATTACTATTATTATTATTATTATTATTATTATTTTCATCGTTATCTTTTGCTTCTTTATCAGCTTCTTGATTATTTTCATTTGATCCTTCATTTGATTTCTCTTCATTTTGATTATCATTTTGATTCTCATTTTGGTTTTCATTTTGATTTTCATCTTGCTTTTCATTTTCCTTTTCCTGATTTTCTTCTTCTTTTTCTTCATCTTCTTCTTCATCGTCATCATTATCGCCATCATCATCATCTTCTTCTTCATCATCTTCTTCTTCTTCATCATTATCGTCATCATCATCTTCTTCTTCATCATCTTCTTCTTCTTCACCCTCTTCTTCTTCATCATCTTCTACTTCTTCTTTATATTTCATACTATTTTTTCTTGCACTCTCTTGTGAAATACCATATTCCAGTGCTTCTTCAAATTTAATTTTATGCATCTGTTCTTTTTCAACTTTCTTATTGCCATTTTTAATTACATCTTTGTTCATATTCTCTGCTTCACTCTTATCACGATTAGAAGTACTGCCACTTTCATTTGGTTCATTATCATTCTTTGTTTTGCTATTTCCCTCTTCATCATTATATTGGTTTATATTTACATTTTCTTCACTGTCCTTGTTTGAATTACTATCTTTACTTAAAGATGAAGTTTGTTCATTTGTATTACTTTGCTCTTGCAAATTCTTTTTTTTTTTATTTAATTTTTTTCCTTTCTTTTTCTTTTTCTTTTTCTTCTTTTTCTCGGAATCATCAGCATGGTCATTTTTTCTCATACAAGTTGGTATAAGCAATGTGTTTTGTAAAAATATATTTGTATTTCTTCTTAAATATAACCAGTATAAATAGGTAGATAAACAATAATCTATACTATCTTTTGGATGATCCCATAAGGGGAAAATTTGGCTAGCTTTATATTTATCTTTTGATATCGATGTATGTAAATGCGAATTATATTCAAAGAGGTTCAATTTTTTAATTGTGCTATTGTAATATTGATATTGTTCATTTTCCTTAAATATTTGATCTTTGTAATTATTATTATCTCCATTCTCATTATTATTATCATCGTTTTCATTTGGATGTTCTTTTTTCATATTTTCTTCTTTTGTACTTGCATTTTTATCACTATTATCATTTTTCAAATGTTGGCTTTCTTCATTGTCTTCATCTTTCTTAGCATACATATTAGCACAAGATTCATCATGTTGTATTTTTACCTTCTTTACATTTTCCTCATCAAAATTTCCCTTTCTCTTAATATCAGCTCTATTACTTAATTTGACATCTTCGATACAGGACACTTGTTTATTACTATTGTCATCATTTAACATATTCTTGTTGTTATTTTTCTTTTTCTTGTTATATTTAATTTCGTCCACACTTAATGGTGAACTACTCAAATATATGTTATTATTTAAAGGAGAAAATATTATAAAATCCATATCATCTCTAAAATCCCAATATAATAATCTTGTTCCGCTGTAAGTACCTAATATATTAATTTGTTCTGCTAGTAAACTAGGACTATTGAATGGAGTATAAGACATTAACAATTTTTGATGATGTCTATGTTCAGATTTATTCGCAATATTTCTATTAATCAATTCTTTATTAGGTAATTTCCACATACATAATGGTGTAGCCAATTCTTTAGCCTCACAATGATTCATTAATTCTAGGGATAGTAGACCTATACCTATAGTATTAAATGTTCTAGACATTATTGCACAACTTGAAGAAATTCTTGCAAAGGACATTTTAAAGCCAACTCCATATTTTACGTCAAATATATTATTTACATTTTCATTATAAAATAATTCTTGATCATAATTTTTGGTATAATAATCATCACTAACATAACCATTATTTTGATCATTAACATATGTATTATGTGATCCTACTTTAGTTTCATCTTCTCCATTTTTATTATGATCCCCAGTTATATGATCCTTTTCTTCATTCTCTAAATCATTTTCATTATTATTATTTTTATCATCATTATCTGCTGTATTTTTTTGTTTCTTTTTATGTGGTAATGCACTAGAAGAATCATCTAATAATACATTTTTACTAGATGTATTTCTTTTATTACTATATTCATTTTCATATTGGTAATCATTATAATCATCACCTTTATTATTAATAAAATCATTATTAGGTAATGCATGTTTTTTTATATTAGTGCCACTATTATATAAAACAACACTACTATTATCTTGATATTTATAATTTCCATACATTCTTAGGACTCGATTCATGGCATTAAAATCTAATCCTTCTCCATCATCCTGAATGGATAACATACCATCATGTTCAGGTGTTAATTCATATTTGATAAAAACATTTTCGGCAGGATTATGAGCATGAACACAATTGTCAACCAGATTAGCAAAAGCTCCAAAGAGCCATTTTTGTAAGGTACAAAAACTATAGAGTAAACTAATAGAATGTGTATCCCTAAAATAATAAAGTGGCATTTGTGTTGTGCTTATTCTTTCTCTGCTTGTATCATATTCTTGGACTCTTAACGGATTTTCTCCAGTTAATGATAATAACCAAGCATCACCAAAAACTGAATTTTTTTTAAATCCTCCTTGTATAAATACACATGGAACTGGATTTCTATTTGCTCTTCCTAATACATTTTTTGATTCGAAAAAACACCCTACATGTCTTTGTCTACCATTATATAAATATTCATCATTACATAATTTTCCTTTTAATAAATACCATTTCTTTTGTGAGAAAAAATAAACAAATACTTCATCTGTAGATACAATTTTTTGTTTATTCTCTTTATATACATAAGTTATTCCACTACATAAAATCATTAACCTTTCAATAGTTTTAGGTTCTGCGCCTTTAAAATCTTGATGTCTTTGTGTAATAAAAACACTACTATAATTTGAACGACATCCAATATCTCCTTCGTAATTTTCTCTATACCATTCTCCAACCATTCTAAATTTTTTGTTATTATTATATTTGTCCTTTACATTATCTGCATTTTCCTTATCATTTGAATGCATATTATTATTGTTTGTATTATGATTTTTTTCAGATGAAATATTATTGGTATTACTATTATTATTCTGAGTATGATTTTTATCATTTTGTGCTTTATCCATACCATTATTATGTGATGTTCCATCATTTGAATTAGCATTGATATGTACATTATTATGTACCTTAAAGATCCACATATCATCTAATAATCTTCTTTCTTTATGTGTTTTAGAAATTTCACAATATTCTCCACCAAATAGACATATGGTATTCGTATCGGACCATACTAGGTTCATTCCAAATCTTCCCATGGGTATATCATCACATAGGTAGTTAATACGAATCCATAAATTTGAATCAAATGAAAATATCCACATGTCATTTAAACTCACAATACTATTATTATATAAACATTTTCCACCAAATATTATAACACCTTCTGTTAAGTTTGGTTTTTCTCCTCTTACATGTTCACATTTGGCTGGATATACTAATGATGAATGTTGATCTCTGGGTAAAGGTATTTTTCCTTTAACAGATCTACGTGTCCATTTACGTGTTTCCATATCTAAAAGATATATATCATTGTAATATGTATTTTCATTACTACCACCAAATAAGAATACAGATAAACCATTATGTAAAGAAACTAAATGTGTACTATGTCCCTCTCGTTCTTCAGGACAATTACCACTTAAAGGTAATAATTTATAATTGTAATAAATTAAACTAAATGTTAATGTATGATTAAACGGAATTTTTTTATTTTTTCCATTCGAACCACCAAACATATATAATTTGTTACCAAATTTTACTATACTATGTCCATATAAATATGCATGTGGTGATTCGTTCATAATTTTTAACCATTTAATTCTACCAAAAACAGATGAAATCAGGATATTTTTAATATTATTCATTTTATATGATTCTATATTTTTTTTAATAACTTTCATTAATTCTTCTTCTTCATCAGAAAAGCTATTTTTATGCTGGCATTGTATATTAAAATTTCTTGTGGCTGCACTAAGAAGGTCATGAGGAATGTTATTTCTACTATTGTTATTAAAATTATTAATATTATTATTTACATTATTACTATTATTATTATTATTATTATTATAATTATTAAAAGAATTCATATTATTATTATTATTATTTGGATGATCATTTCTTAAATTCAACAAATTATTAAAATTTGCACCTTTTTTTCGATTAAAATTCAATAAATTATTATTACCAAGCATAGACATTTTTTCATTTTTTGCATATTTCAACAAATTACTTATATCTGCTGCTGCCTTACTATTTAATATTTTATCATTATCAAGGTTCATCCTTTCATTATTATTTAAGAGATTATTAGCATGAAAAGCATTGTTAGCTACATTTGATAATATATTAGAATAAAATTGATTATTTAAAAGTGCACTATTTAAATTACGATTATTAAATAACACACTAGATAAATTACTTACGGTAGAATTGTTTGAATTATTATTAATAAAATCATAGGATGACTTGCTTAATCCAAAAGCTGCTTCTATTCTAGCTAATCCTGATGCATCTGGAACCATATTTCTGTTGGGATCCTTTTCTAATTTTTTAATGATATCATGTAAAATATCATGTCCTACAACTGCACCAATATATGCATATATTTTTCCATGAGGTAATTCATTATTCAAGAAATCTGTAACAATACCTCTAATACATACACGTTGATCGGGAGTTGTTATATTATGATTAGCTAAAACTTCTAACAAATTAAATAATGTAGGTCGATATGTGAAATTATCATTATAAGACTGATGTATTTGTTGACTAGTTACATTTTGATTTGGAATCTGTTGATGTACATTAGTTTGATTTTGTGAATTTTGTAACTGATGTAATTGTGATTTATTGTTGTTATTAAATATATTATTATTTTGATGATGATTTGGTAAATTAAATAATTCATTTTGCGCATGATTATGTAAATTATATGAATTATTTTTCTGTCTATTGGTGCTTGTATGTCCTACACCTAATTTATTATTCTTCATAAATTCAGAGGTTGATCCTAGGGATATTTGAGCTGCTAAAGCATTTACATTAGATAGAATGTTTTTATTAATTAATAAACTACTAGCATTAATATTGTTAAATAGTTTACTATTTTTTTCATCAAAATTCATATTTTTAAATGTCATTCCATGTGATTTATTTGGATTGGCATTTTTATTATTATTATTGCTATTACTATTTACATGATTCAATCTATTTTGTTTTTGTATTTGTGATGGAGGTAAATTATGATTACCAACTAAATTATTATTATTATTATTCATATTATGGTTTATATTGTAATTGTGTTGGTTATTATTTTTATTTCCCTTTTTGTTGGATAAATGAGAATTGTTAATATGACCATTCATATTACCAATATTATTATTATTATTGATATTATTATTACTATTATTAATATTATTATTATTAATATTATTACTATTATTATTGTTAGGGAGCATTAGGTTATTTTTTTCTTTATTTTCAAAATATTCTATATTATTATATTTATTTTTTATTAAATTAGTAGTTGTTGTATCTTGCAAAGTTGAAGTGCCAGATGCACGTTTCATATTATTATAGTTAGCATTTTTAGCGTTTGTTAAATTGCTACCTTCATTTATAATATTGATATTACTACCTTTGTTTATAAATTTATCATGCTTATAATTGATAGCATTTATAGGAATATTTATATTTCCGTTCATATCACCATTCCTGAAAGCACCACCAGAGTTAACATTGTTTGTGCTAAGAACAGAATTGTTATTTGTAATTTTTTTCAGTTTGTCATTCATTTGTAAACCATTATTTATTAAGTTCTTATTAAAAACAAATAATTGTTCTAGCCAATCTGAAATCTTGGAATTAAAAATACGAGTTCCCGAATTTATATCTATACCTTTTTTAGTTATACTAACACCAATACATTTATATTCATCATTCATCTTTTGAACATGAAGTGTTACACCTTCAGTATCTTCTGGTACAAATATATCATACACATCTGATTGTTTCTTTTCATTAATAGCTTTACTAGGATCTAAAATGAAATATATTCCTGAGTCATCTTGTAAACATTTAATTAAATCTAAATTGTAATTTGAAAGGCTGAAACTTTTATTTGCCTGTTTCATAATACACCAAATGAAAAAAAGGAAAAAAAAAAAAAAAAGAAATTATATATATAATATATAAATAAATAAAATGCCCATATGTATTATATTACATATATATAATGTGCATGCACTATGATAAAATACTTGTACTTTTTAATTTTATCTTATGTACAGATTATAAAACTATATATATATATATATATATAGATTTATATATGTACAGAAAAAAAAAAAAAAAAGAAAAAAAAATGAAAAAAAAAAAAAAAAAATTACATATGTATCAAAAATTACATATTTTTATTTATTTCTTACATTATAATTATCATCATTTAACTGATTATTAGATGAATTCAACTGGTTCTCAATATGATTCATCTCATCAATATTTGTACCATTTATTTTACTCATTTGAACAATAACTACATTTAAATCACTACTAATTTTTTTTTTTTTTTTTTCTTTTTACTATTTAGCAAAAATTTTAACAAATATATTTCTACTTTAAGAAATATATATATACATATAAGAACAATTATACTGCTGTTATATAAAACTACAAAATTATATTATATTATATTATATATATATATATATATATATGTTCTTCGATGCTGTTGTTTTTTTTTTTTTTTTTTTTTCTTCTTTTTCTTTCTTAATTGTTTCCTTCCTATGTTTACTTATTTTACTCCTTATTATCTTCTAACGGATGCTGTTATTTTTTTTATTGATTTAAAAAAAGAAAAAAGAAAAAAAAAAAAAAAAAAAAAAAATTTATATATACATATATATATGTCTTGTAATTTAAACACTTTCCTTATTTTTGTTTATTTATTAAAATTGCATTTAACGAAAGAATTGATAAAAAAAAAAAAAAAAAAAAAAAATGCTACATATATATACCTATATATTTACATATATACTTTTTTTATTTATTATACAATATATGGAAAAATATTATAAAAATATATATATATATATATATATTCTTCATATGTAATATATTTAATAAATGTTTTTTTATGTAAAATTTATATATGAAAATAATATCCATACAAATATAAATAAATAATAATATATATATTATTTAAATATATACAAATACAGTAAAGTATTTACATATAAATCTTACAACGCGTTAAATATGTATATATTTATAAGTATATATATATATATATATATATATATATATATATATATATAATATATGAGTATATACATATGTTATTCTGATATAAAAATATACTATATTTCTTTTATTTTTCATATATTTCATTTTACATAAATATATATATATATATTTATATTTTACTTCTTATATATATTCTTATTTTTATAACGTTCGTCTTTTCTTCCTTTTATTTAAAAATTTGTTTTTTTTTTTTTAAATATTACTGCATTTATAAAAAATATATATAAATTACATATGAATACTACATAAAGACATATTTTCAAGAAACATTATAATAAAAAAAAAATATATATATATATATATACATATAACACAATTTATATACAATTAAATTAAATGCATATAAATTGTGTATATTTGTTTCCACTACAACAATACGTAAAATAATATTTATTAGTTTTTATCATTTATATGATTTATATATATATATATGTATATATATGTTCATATAATATTTTTTCATTTTTTTTATAATTTATGTATTTTCCTTTATGTTGTGATAACTTCAATTGTTAACTTTAAACATATATATCCAATATAAAAATGTTATATATATATATATATATATATATATATATATATATATATATATATATATATATATATATTTATATGTATATATATATTTTATATGTGCATTTAAATATAACAAAACTTAAATTTTATTATTCAAAAAAAAGAAAAAGAAAAAAAAATGTATGTATAAAATAATGAAAATAAAAACAAATACACATAAATGTATATTTTAATGTGTTTATATTTTATATATATTATAAATAAATTTTTTCTTCTTTTATTTTATTATTATTTTTTTTTTTTATACAATTCAAATACAAATCATTATACAATTATACAAAGAACAGATACAAATTTATTGCTACTTTTTTTTTTTTTATAGTATATTTATGTATATATATATATATATATGCATATTTATATTACACAATTGTGAATATATATATATATATATATGTATACACAAAATTAAAATGTTACACGATGATTACTTAATATTTTTTAAATTGTATTTATTTCATCTGCTTTTTTCGTTTTATTCTGTTCTTTTTTTTTATCTTTTCTGTTTTTAACCTTTTATGTTATATTTTATTTTTTTTATTTTTTAAATGAATATACAATTCATTGAAGGTGTAATAAAAAACAAAAAAACAATTATACGACAATAAATTTAAAAATTAATAAAAATAATAAAAATAATAAAAATATGTGTATAACGTATATTTAAAAATATATATTAATAATTGTAACCTAAATTAAATATTAAATAAATAAATAAATATATATATATATATATATATTATAAATATTTTTATATATGCATAATACACTAAATATATGGTTAGATATAATGTAATAATATATTTATAATAAAAAATATAACACTTAAATTAGAAAACATAATAATGTGGTATTATTTTTATATTAAAGGTTTAACTCTTGCCTATATATATATATATATATATATATATATATAATAGTAATAAAATTTAAAATAATAAAATAATCATGACAACTTATATTAATAATATATATATATAAATATATATATATATATAAGAAAAAGAAGATTAATAATAAATTATATAATTAAGAATAAAAATTAACACTTACAATAATAAAATTAATAATTTATTAATAATATATTTTTATAAAAAAATATTTAAGCTTCCACAAAAATAAATATAAATTATATATATAATAATATTTATGATAATATTAGTAAAGAAAAAGAAAAGACTTTTATTTTAAGAATTATTAAAAAAAAAAAATAAATAAATATTAATAAAAAATAATTAAGAAGTTATTAAATATATTAGAACATAAATTTTAATCTCTCATAAAAACTACATAATATTTTTATTTTATATAATAAAATAATACAAATTTAAAAATAAACATATATATTTTATTTTTCTTTTTTTTCCATAATTATTAAAAATTATAATAATATGTATGTATAAATATATATACAATATATATTCTGCTAAAAACATATCATATATAATAAATAAGTGCCAAATTATTAAATAATAAATAAAAACTTCATTTTTTAATCTTTTTTTTTATTTTCATAACATATATTTTTTTTTTTTCTCTCTCTAAAGAATCATAAATATAACATATAAATTTCTCTTTATTCCTAAAAAGTGCTATTTACAATATTCACATATATATAATTTAAAAAATTTTAATAAACATATTTAATATAATAAAAATAAAAAAAAATTAAATTTTTTTTTTTTCTAATATATATATATAATATATATATATTATACATAATACAAAAAAATAGTATTTATTTTTATAAGGAAAAAAAAAAAAAAGAATTTATATCTCACATTGCATATTTTTTTTTATACATTAAAATATATATCTATGTATTTATAAATAATATATAATATACATAATACATATAATAATATATATTATACATATATATTATATATATATAATACAAAAATGAATGAAAAAAATAATTGATATAACGTATTGCTCTTAAATATATATTTTAATCTAATATGTATTTAATATATATTATATATATATATATATAAAAAATAAGGCTTTTTTTTTTTTTTTTTTTTTTTTTTTTTTATGCACATAAATATATTTAGAAATATATACTTTATAATATATATATATATATTATATACATATATAATTGTACATGATAATAATATGTACTTTTATTGACAAATATAAAAAGGGGGTGTTAAAGTTTTTTTTTTTTTTTTTTTTCTCATTCATAAAATATAAAAATACGCATATGCAAAAAAAAAAAAAAAAAAAAAAAAAAAAAATGTAATAATAATAAATATTATATATTTAAAATAATTAAATAAAAAAAAATATATATTTTTTTTCTTTTAGAAAAACTTTATTACTAAATATAATATCTAAAGAGAAAAAAAATTATATATATATATAATATAAAAAACATGAAACTAAATAAATTTCCTAATTGTATGTATATATTTTTTATATTATATAACATTTCAAAGTTTAAATATAAAAAAATAAAAATTTTTAATATAATATATTTTTGAGTTAATAATTATTTATAAATATTATATATTGCAATAATATTTCCTTTTTCTGTTTTTTTTTTTTTTTTTTATATTTAAATAAAATGTGCACTAAGAAGAGACTTTTTTTTTATTATTTATACTCATATATTATAATTATTTTTAATTATTTATTTTATATTTTGGTACTTGTTTTATGTATATTCAAAGATATTTTTTTTTTTTTGAATTCTTAATATTTCATAATATTACAAATATATATACTTTCGAATATAAGTATATTTTTCATTATTTCCTTTTTACCTTTTTATTTTAATATATATATTATATTACTTGATGGAATCTAATTTACATGCAGTGATAAAATATATAAATTACCAGACGATCAGAAAGATATTATTTAATAAAAAAAAAAAGAGAGAAAAACAAATAAGGAAATTATAACATTAATGAAAAATATGTTATATTATGGCAACTAATAAATATTTATTAATACATTGGTTTTTATTACTTTAAAAAAGAAAAAAAAAAAAAAAAATTTGTATCATACTTAAGTTTATATTAAATGTACATAATAAAAACTATAAAAGCACCCCCTAAAGAAATAATCTTAACATATATATATATATATATATATATATATATTTCCAATCGTACTGTCATATGAAATATCTTATTATGTATAATATATCCATTAGGTCTTATAAGCATTTTAAAACTACCATTTAAAATAAAACTTATAAAGCTTATAAAAAAATATATATGTTTTATTATTTTTCTAATATCATTTATCTTATATTATTTTATTTCAATATTATTTTATTTATTTATTATTATTATTATTTTTTTTTTTTTATGGGATTGTTCTTAAAAAGTACATATTTATATAAATTATGCTTTCTTTTTATGTACAGTGCAAAATTTATTTACTATTCTGATAAATAATTTCTATATGTATGCAAAACTATGTTCCCATAAATATATTTAGATATATTATGATAATACACTTTGTTATATGTACAAATAAGTTATTTCAAAATATTTTAATAAAAATATATTAAGAATTAGTTAACGCAATTGTAGTTTCTAAATATATATATATATATATATATATATATATATATATATACATACATATATATTTATTTTTGTATGTATATATTAATATATTTAATATGAATAAAAAAAATATAAAAAAAGAAAAAGAAGAAAAAAAAAAAAGAATTCTCTTTTTATAGACATAATAGTATGGATAAGTTTATTCTTTTTTATTATTTTTATAATTAATAGACAAGTTTTATTTATTTATTATTATTTTTTTTTTTTTTTTCCTTTTATATAGAACTGTTAAAAATATGATAGAAGCTTCACCCTATTCCTTATTTCCTATATGTTTTTTTTTTTTTTCAAAAAATATATTTATATTTAAGTTCTCATTAAAGGGTAAAAGTAATAATAATATAATCATATAAATAAATAAATATATATATATATAAATACACACACGTAAAATATACTTTTAATGTGTATATAAATAATTAGTGTAATTAAGTATATATAAAGATCTTATCATATAATTTTTTTTTAAATCGTTCGTTCATATATATTAAATTAAAAAAAAAAAAAAAAGAAAAAGAATAATCATAATAATCTATTATATTAGAATTACTTATTTTCATCCTATAATATATAATTTTTTCAAATTAGTAAAAAAAAACAATAATAAATGAATAAAGAACAAATAAATAATAAGTAAAACATATAAATAGAAATAATTATTAGAAATAATTATTTTAATATAAAAAGGGTAAAATAAATTATTATTCAAAAAAATAAAATATATATCATTTATAGTAGATTAGTTTTTTTTTTTTCTTTTTGTTGGTATTTTAATATAGCCATAATTGAGATAACATAAAAGTACAAGAAATTAATTACTACATATTTTTATTATATAATATTAATTAATTGTCTTATATATATATATATATATATATATATATATATATATTTATTTATTTATTATAAAAATATTTCGCCTTATATTTTTTATTTCTTTTATAAAGCATAATATAATTTATGTATTAATATTACTTATTAAAATTTTTTTTATTCTTCATTATATATATGTCTTTTTTTAATTTTTATTATTCTATAAAACATGCAAATAAAAATATCAATACAAGAAAAATAAAATATAATAAAAAAAATTAATGGTTTTTAATAAAAATAAATATGGGCAACTTTTTTTTCCTACATTTCGGTCACATAAAAAATACATATATATATATATATATATACATGTTATTTTTTAATTTGTTTTCTTGTACACAATATTTTATAATTTTATGTGTCTTTAAGTAATAGCACATAATTTATATATTTATTTGTATACATATGTTACATAAATGCCATGTGCATATATATACTATTTAAAATATAAAATGTGTATTTTTTTTATTTAAGAAAGTGGACAAAAAACCGTAAAAGGATAAAAAAAAGAAAATATACATATATGAATTTGTATTTTTTTATATTTTATTAAAAAAAAAAAAAAAAAAAAAAAAATATTCATACAAGACTTGTTCCTATTGTATAGTGCATTGATTTTAATAAACGTTTATTTATTTATATATTTATTTATATATTTATATATTTATTTATATATTTATATATTTATTTATATATTTATATATTTATTTATATATTTATATATTTATTTATATATTTATATATTTATTTATATATTTATTTATTTTTATTTATTTTCTTTTATGTCAATATAAATAATTATAATTATTTAACATTTTTTTTTTTTTATGGTGCTTAAAAAAAAAAAAAGAAAAAAAAAATAAAGTAAAATGATTTATATAATAAAGACCATTATATAAAAATATGAATATCTTCACACATATGATATTGCTAATATATAAAATATTTATACAAATATATACCTTTAAAGAATATATAATATTTTTTGGAAAAATAAAGGTCATTAACTATATTATATATATTCCTTTGTCTTTATTTTATAATAGGAACATAAAAATGATTATTTAGATTATATTTTATTATTATTAATCCTTTTTATAATTTTTTTTTTTGAATATATTTTTATATTTTTGTTATTCAACTTTATTGTTACATTATTTCTTTTTCTTTTTCTTTTTTGTATGTGTTTGTTCAAAATAAATGGCTATAATAATATAAAAGTTTTACATAAAACGTTAATTGTACAAATTACAAGACTATTTAAATATACACATTAAATATGTAAATACATTTATTTTTTTTTTTTTTTTCCCCCTAATAATAAAGAGTCTAATTTATTTTCATACGCATTATATATTTTTTCATAAACCAATTAAAAATATAAAATAATATCCTTATTATAAAAATTAGATCAAATTATTTATAAATTATCCATCATATAGTTATTATGAAGGACATATGTTCGTCAGATATTTCTATTTCACCTTTCTAATTTTATTTAGATGATATATAAAAAATAAAATAATATAAAAATGCTTTAATGCATAGAACATAACTAAATAAATGTATTTATATATATATATATATATATATATATATATATATATATATACATATATATTTTTTTTTGTTTTTCTTTGCTCTAACATGTTTAAACAATTAAAAAGTTTGATTTCTCATAGCAGCAAAAAAGAAAAAGAAATTTATGTATAGTATATATTTATATAGCATATTTTTTTGCATTGATGATTTTTTGAGCAATTTTTTTCTTTTTTTTTTTCCTAATTAATTTTATAGTTACTATATATAATATATGTATAGATATATAGTATATAATTATTAGCTGTTATTCATAAAAGGTATAGAATATGCTATATAATTTTATGTATATAAGTAATAGTATTTTTCCAGTAAGATTAATTAAGATATAATAAATTCGTAAATTATATATATAGATAATATATATATATGATAATGTATATATAACTTTTTTATATTTTACCTCTAAAAAGAAAATAATTATGAACACTCATAATTTAACATATATATATATTTTTATTTGTTTATAGTTATATAATATATCCGTATTATATTTTTTCTTATGTAGACTTTCCTTCCAACTGCATATAAAAAAAAAAAAAAATTAAGTACTTCTTTATTGAAGGACCAAAAATAGTATGACCCCAATATTTTGTTATATATGTTTTTCTTTAATTCATAATAATAAGAAAAATATTCCTTTTTCAAAAATACATATATATATATATATATATATATATATATGTATTTATATTTATATATTTGTTATTATTTATTTTTTCATGGAAAAGCATTAAAATGAAATATACAAATATAATATATAGTACTGAAAAGGGGAATAAAATACATGAAAATATATATATAGTATAAGAAAAAAAGGACATATATATAATTTCTATTTTTTTTTTTTTTTTGGTAAAATATGTGAATTTAATTTTTATGAATTTTGTATATTACATAATTATTTTCTTACTATATTATAATGTATGCAATCCTTAACATATTATATATATATATATATATATATATATATATATATATATACAAATAAAACATCCTTTTTTTTTTTTTTTTTTTTTTTTTTTTTGAATTTTCCATTGAAATATTAGCTATGTGAAGAAATTTTATACTTATAAAACAATTTAATCTAGTGCTTTTATTATGATTAAAAAGAGGAAAATAAAAATTGACATTAAGTGCAAAAGAATTCCTACTGAAAAAGATGACGAATTAAAAACTGAAGAAGACAATAGGGAGAATTCGAAAGAAAGCAAAATAGAAGGAAGACAGCATAGTGATGAAAATAATTTTATAAATTTAGAAAGTTCAAAAAAATTAAAAGTTCTTCAACATATGAGAATGAAAAAGAAAGGAATTAGTTCAGATAATTTAAATTATGAAGCAAAAGTAATAGAGAAACAAGACAATGAAAAGAAATTATTAGATAAACATTTTACAAAAAATATAACTGAAAAAGAAATTGAAGAAGCAAATATAGAATCATTTATTAAGGAAAATATGAAAGAGTTTTATGACGAATTAAATAACAAGAGAAAACAACAAAAAGAGCAAGATGAAGAAACCAAAAAAAAACAAGAAAAGAATGATAATGATCTTATTAATGACTTATATAAATTATCTGATCATTTAAAAATTAAAAGTACATTTGAAGATACGTCGGAAAAATTAAACTGTATCACAGGAATTACTGAGGTACCTATACCGCTAGAAATTAAAATGAAAAATATTGAAGAAACGGAAAAGTTTAAAAGACAAATTTTGAAAAATTTGCATAATATGAATAAAAGTAAAAAAGGAACATAATTCTATTTTTATTCATTTATTTGTTTAGTTTATTTTATTTTATATTATTTTATCTTTTTTTTTTTTTTTTTTTTTTTTTTGTTCAAAATACAAAAATGAGTATAATAATATGTTCTTATTTAATTGTTTATGTGTAAAAATAATTTTATATTCTTTTTCATATGTTTTTACATTTTTTTTTTTCATATTTCCTTATTTATATGTTAAAAAAAAAAAAAAAAATATATATATATATATATATATATATATTACTTTTTCCTTATATGTGAAAACTTTTTTTTTTTTTTTTTTTTTTTTTTTTTTTGTATAAAAAATTTTTTCTTAAATATTATAATTTGAAAAATATAACGTCTTTTCCTTTTCCTTTTACTTTTTTTTAATATTAATATATATATTTTTTTAATATTTTTTATGAATAAAAAATGTGTGATTTTAATTCTTTAGAATTAAGTTACAAAGAATATGATGGTTCGCACACATTTTATGAAACGAACGGTTCACTGGTAAATTAAAAAGATAGAAAATAAAACATTTAAATAAAAAGGTTAAAACATGTTTCATTATTTTATTTTATTTTTTATTTTTGGACTAATTTAAACTGTTGTAATATATATTTACATTTGTATTTTATTTATGTTTATTTTATAAATTTGTTAAGAGTTATGAAAGTAATGAAGAATCAGAAAATTCAGATAATAGGAGAAATGTAAGCGATACATTAAATAAAGATAGAAATAACAAAGTAGAAAAATATATAAAGCTAGAAAATACATTAAAAATTTGGGGAGGTACAAACAAAGTTATTAACTTTAAAAGGAATGATGATCATGAATTGAATAAGACAATATATAATTATAATAATAAAGAAATTAACGTTTCAAATAATATAAGTGTTTTAAATTTAAATAATAACAATTTAGAACATATAAATTTTTTGGATGATATATTAATACATATATATAAGCATAAAAATTTGGAAATACATATTTTATATTTAAATATTATAACCTTAGATATATCTTTTAATAAATTAGAAGACATAAATGATTGTATATTAAATCTTCACAACTTAAAAGTGTTATATCTTCATTCTAATAAAATACAGAATATTGTTCAAGTTAAAAAATTACAAGCATTATTGAAATTAAAAAAATTTACAATAGAAAATAATCCAATTATGGATATATACAACAAATTTTATAGGTAACAAAAGGATTATGCAAATATATTCATATGGTTATATGTATATTTATTTTATTATTATATTATATTATATAAATATATATATATATATATATATATATATATATATTTTTCCTTTTTATTATATTTCCGCAAAGACATTTTATAATTCATTATCTTCCTCAAATAAGATCTCTGGATTTCCATGATATTTCAAAAATTGAGAAGAACAAATCTGATATTACTTTTAACACACATAAATATAAATTCAATTTGGAATGATTTAATATTACAATATACTTTTTACCTTTATTAACGCAAACCTTAATACATACATACATATATACATACATATATACATACATATATATATATATATATATATATACATTCATATGTTTGTATAATTTATATTATTTATTCATTAGTATATATAAATAACGTTATAAGTTTTTTTTGATTATATCGTATTATACACAATAAACGGATAAAATATATAGGAACCACTAAAATGAACATGTTCATATTTACATATATTAAATAAATAGCTATTCCTATATAAATTTTAATATGCTCTTAAGAGACTTGAGATGTTATAAAGTTTAATATAATCATGAAAATAATAATAATAAACTGAAATTTTTTTTTTTATATATCTGTCTTTATATAAAAACATGAAGATAATTTGTCCATGTAATTAAATTTATGAATTAAAAAAAAAAAAAAAAAAATTTAATGAAAATTTATTTATATTATTACTTTGATAATAAAGCATTATATGTAATTATCACATATATATTTATAATATTTTCTATTTCTCTTTACAATAATTTTTAAAGGCCATATATATATATATATATATATATTTTTAATGGCCTCGAAAAAATTAAACCATACAAAAAAGAATTTAAAGTATAGAAAAATATTAACAATGGAACAATGTAAATATGTATTTCATTTTATATATTTCTAATAAATTTTATTATGAAAAGGAAAATATATATATATATATATATATACAGAAACATATTATGTGTAAAAGCAAATTATTCTTTTAAATATATATATATACATTATATGTATATGTAAGAAAAAAAAAAAATTATTATATATATGTGTGTGTGTAATATTTGTCAATATATATTTATGTGTTTTCACAAAAAAAGGTACATAAAAAAAAGAACAATTTTACCTTATTTATGATAATTCATTTATTATAATATTTGCCTTGATTGCATTTTTTTAAATTTCATATTTAACAGTACATTAATAAGAAAAAAAAAAAAATTTAATTTTTTCATCATAATATTATTACATAAAAATGATGTGTTCATATTTGATCCTTTTTTATACTCATAAATGTCACAAAAATATTATATATATATATATATATATATTATACAATTAATATATAATATGAAGACAAAATAATTATAAAAATAAAAAAGAAAAAAAATTCAAATATATGCAAATATTAAAAGTAATAAATATTTATAACATTTGTAAAAATTTCCAATCCTCTGGTTGTTTTTTTTTTTTTTTTTTTTATAATATTTGTACAATTTTATAACTGTCCTATTTCTTTAAGATAGGTACACAATCCAACATTTATAATTTTATAAATGTTAAAAAAAAATGAAATGTTACTTTATTTAATTAAATTTTATATTTTTCATCGTTCAAATCATATTAATGCTTTATAAAAAAAAAAAAAAAAAAAATAACATATATATATAAATACATATATTATATATTTATATCATATATATATTTTTTTTTTTTTTTTTTTTTTTTTTTTTTGTAGTAACTTTTTGTGTGTATATTTTAAAATTATAAAAAGTTAATATATTTTTTTGTCATATAATATCTATAATTTTTATAACAAAATAGAAATAAATATTATTTTTAGTTATGTTATCCTTTAAGCAATATAATATATGTTAAAATTAAATTTCCACATTTTATTAAAAAAAAAAACAAACAAAAACTGGAAATATTAGGAAAAGAACATACACTATATATATATATATATATAATATATATATAATATATATAATATGTACACAAATATATATTATATATATTGATAATAAATGGGATATTAATTCTATATATATTTTTAAGGACTGTTATTTTACTTTATTTTATTTTATTTGAATTTTTTTTTTTTTTTTATCTTGATTTTAAAGAATTTCCATTCATAAATTTTTTGAATACAAAGTTCCGCTAATAAATAAATTGCACCTTTTGTTAATTTTTTTTTTTGATTTTTTAATATTAATTTATGTTTGTGATAATTTTTATTTATTTATTTCTATATTATATGTGTTAAAAATATAATTTTACTTAGAATTTATTTATTTATTTATTTCTTTTATTTTTATGCACTTAATTGTTTTTTTGTTTTTTTTTTTTTCTTTCTTTTTTATTTTACTTAAATAATTTGCACTAGTATAATAATCTATATAATATATCGCAATTCTTATGGGTTCAATTTACACATATTGGAAAATTATATAACATATATTACATATCCAAATTATATATGTAGAATTACTTATTTTTTTTTTTAACTTTTTTAATTTTAATTTTTATTTTTTGTTTTTTCATCTTTTTCTTTGTATAGACAAAATGTATAAGTTATAAAATATAGTGTAAACTTTTTTTTTAACAGAATTTTAGATTTAGCACACTTTTTTTTTTTTTTTTTTTTTATGATATATACATTTTTAATATTTATATATAAGATATATATAATATATAACTATATATACATATAACAAATATACATTTTATCTTGTTTTTAATATTATAAAAATTCGCATGACACATATATAATATATATATATATATATTTATTTATTTATATATATATTGTTTTTTCTTCATTTTATTTGATGTCTTCTTTTTTTTTTTTTTTCTTTATTTTTATTCGTTCTGATTTTATTTATTTTTTTCTTGATTTTATATGATTTCCTTGGTTTGTTTCTTTTTTTTTTTTTTTTTTCTTAGTATAAAAAAATTTATACAACATGTGTATAAAGAATAGTATTATTTAAAATATTGTTCAATTAAAACTTGAACTGATTATTTTTTTTTCATAAAATTCGTATTTGACTTTATATTTAATTTTACACATTTATGTAAACATTATATATATATATATATATATATATATATATATATTTATTTATTTATTTATATTAATTTTAATTTATTTTTATAAATTTTTGATAACATAATTTATGAGCTTTATTATTTTTATTGTTTCAGAATATATATATTTATTTATATTTATTATGTCTATACCTTTAATTGTTTATATTAATTTTATACTTTTTACTTTAAATTGTAACATGTACATTTAAATGATAAAAAGGAAGATTCAGTACAAATTATATTTTTAATGAAACCATAGGGTTTCCACTTTATATTTAAATATATAAATAAATAAATAAATATATATATATATATACATATATATATATATATATTCATTTTACTTTTTTTCTTTTTTTTCTTTTTTTAATTTTAGTTTATTTTATATAATTTAAAATTTTTTAATCAAATAAATTCATCTATTTTGTAGTACTAAATATATATGTACTTTTTTATATTTTTTTGTGTGTATTTGTGTCTTATGTTTTAAATTAATGAAACATATTTATATTTAAAAAAAAAAACAGAATTTTTTTTTTTTTTTTTTTTTTTTATTAAATATATATTTATAGATATAAATATTTAATATATAATAATAAATATAAATAAATATAGATAAATATAATTTAATATTATTAGAATCATATAGATTATGTTATATAATAGTTTTTTATTCTTTCTTTTTTTTTTTTCTTTTTTTTTGGCCTAATATAGTGTATGTAGTTTTAATATATAATTTGTCTATATTTAAATTTTGAATTTTTTTGATCTTTTATTATTTATTATTTTTTTTTTTTTTTGGTTATTAATTTAATTTTTCTCATTTTTAAATTTGATGTTTAATATTTCTATAATAATAATAATTTCACCAAAAAAAAAAAAAAAAAAAAGAAAAAAGGAAAATATATATATTTAATATATATATTATCTATATATATAATATCAAAATAAAAGTAATAATTTTTTTTTCTTAATTTAATTCTGTTTTGTTTTTTTATTTGTATGGACCTATAATATTTTGTTTTATTTGTTTCTATGACTAAAATAATAAATTTAATATATATATATATATATATATATATATATATATTTATCATATCTTTGTATTTATATCTTTAAATAAAGGATTTATTTTAAATTAAATTTGTTTTTCATTTTTTTTTTATTTTTATAATCTTTTTATGTCTATTATGCTTTATTAATTAAGAATCTATATTATTTCTATTAGTAATAATAAAAGTATATATATTTATACTTTTTTTTGTAGATATTCATAATTTGTTAAAGAGTACAATTTGTGTATACATATATATATATATATATATATATTTCATAG
Organism: Plasmodium blacklocki (nom. inval.); assembly: GCA_900097035.1. Taxonomy (NCBI): domain Eukaryota; phylum Apicomplexa; class Aconoidasida; order Haemosporida; family Plasmodiidae; genus Plasmodium; species Plasmodium blacklocki (nom. inval.). Next base: position 2,738,344 of record LT969563.1, read on the forward strand.
TATATTTACTTATAGTTTTGTTCCAAATTATTAAGTTAATAATATAGAAAGAGAAAAAAAAAAAAAAAAAAAAGAAAAAGAATAATCATATATACATCTACAATAATATATCTATATATTTATATAGATGTCTATATATATTAAGGTTTTTTTTTAAAGAGTGTATTAAATTCTTTAAGTATATAAACATCCGTTTATATATTTTTATATTTATATATTTATATATATTTTTTGTAGTATTTGATGTGTACTTGAATTAATCTTTATTCTTTAAATTGTATTTTTGATTTTTGTTCTTTTATTTTGTACAATAAAAGCTTATTATTATATAATAGTATATTAATTTATTATATTACATATTTTATTTAATTTCATTTAATACGTCGTATTTCATTTTATTTTATCTTTTATTTTTTTATTTTATTTTATTGTATATTTTTATCTATTTATTTTGAAGAAAATGGTTTATGCCACACTTTTGAGTGAAGAAGATTTAAGTCGTTTTAGAACGAAGCAATGTAAGAGATTGTTGAATGGAGGTTGCAATTTTGGTTTAGATAGATGTCAATATAGTCACAATGAATTTTGGAATAGAAGATGTCCATTTTATTTAAGTGACTCATCTTTTATACGTTACATTACTGTAATGTGTCCTGATGTAGAAACGAGAGGCGATGGTTCTATTAACAGTTTATGCTTAAGAGGAGGAGAATGTCCTTTTGCTCATTCTACTGAAGAAATATTATATCATCCACTTTTTTATAAAACTAAAAGATGTGAAGATTATAAAAAGGGATCTTGTAATACTTATTATTGTCCTTTTATTCATGGGTTAGCTGAGACGAGAGTTCCTGGTACTTACAAGTTGCCGTTTACAAACGGAATTGATATTCCCAATATTCCTAATGTTATTATTGTTGATAAGATAGATATATGTAGTAAAAATAATAATGGTATTATAAATGATAAATATATGAAAAATATGTCATTTAAAAAGAAAAGCGACATACAACTAGGTCACGTGAATACTAATGATATACATTGCAATAATAAAACGAATAGTATGAACTCGGCACTTTATGATTCTATGGATACTATATCTAATAAGAATGATATGAATAAAAACGCTGTTGATAGATCTAATCTATCTTTTAATAATGCTGTATTTAATAAAGATAGCTTTTTTAATTTTTCAGAAGAAAATATAAAAATGAATATGTTGAATAAAAATGGTGCTTTTGAACATATAAATAATAATACGTACTCAAGAAATAGCATGAAAGATTCGATTAATTCATTTGGATCATTTGAAGCAAACAATATGACGAATAATAACATAAGTAATTCTCAGGGTAATCTCTCAAGTGTTGTTGGTAATATGACAAATGGTAACGTGAATGGTATTAATGGTATGAGTGGAAATAATAACCCTAATAACAATAATAGCAATAATAATAGCAATAATAGTAGCAGTAATAATAATGATA
>LT969563.1:2744830-2752330 GCA_900097035.1 Plasmodium blacklocki (nom. inval.)
TATATATATATATATATATATATAATTTGATCGAAAATACAAAAAGGTGTTAATGGAAATATTTTGATTTTACTTAACCAAATGTTTAATATAAATTGTAGTTTCTTTAAAAACGTTTATTTTATCATAAGTTTGTCTTTTTGTCTTTTTGTTTTTTTTTTTTAAGATTTTTTATGAATCGTATATATATTTGTATAGGAAAATTATTTATGTCTAAATAAAAGTATTTATTCGTTATGGTTCATAATTATATTTATTTTTAAATATTAAAGAATGATTAAGTATAATATCTGTCTTTTGCTATCTTTCTTTTTTTTCTTTCTTTTTTTTCTTTCTTTCTTTCTTTCTTTCTTTTTTTTCTTTCTTTCTTTTTTTTCTTTCTTTCTTATTTTCTTTCTTTCTTAATTTTTTTTTTTTTTTTTTTTTTTCTCTTTTTTTTTTATGTAATTTTTTTTTTCTTTTCTTTTAATTCATATAATCCTCAATTATCCATTGTTCCTTTTTCTGTCTTTATATATATATATATATGCATACATGAATATGTGAGCATATATATGTTTTACATTTAACCCCTATGAATCCATCGACCTATTAAAATTTCTTTACATTGATGATGTTGAATAATAATATAACAACGTTAGCTTTAAACATACCAAAAGAAAAAAAAATAAAATTCTATAACTTTTTCATAAAAAAAGCGGAAGGTTTGTTATTTTATATAAAAAAAGGAATTATTGATATATCATGTTATTTAAAAAGTTATACCTCTAAAAATCGTTATCCTTTTTATGACGATCCATATGATTATGGGGAGAAAGAGGGAAAAGGCAAAAATGTATATGTGTATGCATTATTATATCCTATAATAAATAGTTTATATAATATTACAAATTTATTGTATACAATATCATTTAAATATATTATATACCTTTTCTTTAATGCTATTAGAAAAAAGAAAAGGAACAAATTAAATGATAATATTATTAGAATAAAATTAGAAAGGAATAAAACAATTTTGAAAAATTATGATCGTTGTATATTTCTAACAAATGATATGAATAATTGTATATCTCATAAACAGATAATAGAAATCTGTAAGAATTTTATAAACAATGTAATATATCATGTACATAATTTAGAATTTGATAATAATGATAAGGATAATATTTATAAATGTTTAAATAATTGCGAGAATATAAATAGAATGAAAAAAATATTCATAAAAAAAATTAAGGATTTATATATTTTTGATTTTGAAAATGCTCTATATATAAGTGACGAGTCATTAATAAAAACAAAATTACATTTTAAAAATACATATGAAAGTAATCATATTTCTTTTTATAAAAATAAAGAAAAAAAAGGAAAATATGAAAGGAAAATGGATCTTATAAATATATATGATGAATTATATCTTCATACATATATTATAAGAAATAATATAAACATAAAGAATAGAAAGAATATTATTAATAATGTGTATAATAAAAATATCCTTTCTATATTAATTAATATATTCTTTAAAAACTGTGCAAATATAGTATTTATAATTTTTTTAATAGCATGTATATTTCAACAAATACGTATAATTAAAACTAATCATTATTTATATTTTTTGCAAACGTTTTATTTTATATTTATATGTTGCATATTAAGAGATATATGCATTATTAATAAGAAGAGAGAACATATCAAACAAATAAAAAGGAAAACTTACAAACGACTAACACCTTTGGGGTTAATAGATGTCCTTTATTGTGATATTAAGGTTTACAAAAGTTAGGAAAATATAATATATGTATATATATATATATATATATTTAAATTTTTATATTTATTTTTATATTTTTTTCTTTTTTTTTGACCCTATTTCTACAGGTTGGAGACATTTTGTATTTACCTCAATTTGAGGTAATACCAGCTGATATAATTTTACTAAAAAATTGTACAGATGATGATATATTAATTTCCTCAAAAAATTATGATGGATATAAAGATTTGAAAGTAAAAAAATGTGTAAAGATAACTAATATGCTAGCAAATATTTATGACATATTTTTAATGAAAATAAAAGTACTTGTTGAAAAACCTCACTGCCATTTTGATCGAATGAAAGGATTATTGTTTTTATTAAACTGTAGTGATGTTACTAACACTATTGTAAATGATATAACAACTTTAGAAAATATATATTTCGGAAAATCAAATGTATATAATATGAGGAATAAGGATATGAATAAGGATAATATCTTATTATGTCAAATAATTTTTATATATATCATACAAGATACATATGTTGAATTATCTTATAACTTTCTTAAATATTTATTTGCCAGGTGCATACTTTCTTCAAATAACAGAGTGGAGGAAAATAGATCAAATAAAATGTTGAATCCTTGTAAATCTTTTTTTAATAATACAAAAGATGATGTTTTTATAAGACAGCTTCATAATAATAATAATAATAATATTAATAGTTCTTTTTATAAAAGGAATGAAAAAAGTATTCATTGTAGCAGTGATAGTTGTAGTTATAGTAGTGATATATATTTATGTATGAATAAAATAGATACATATCCTATATTTAGTAACTTGAACAATGAAAATATAAATAGTAAATATGATGTTATAAAGCATGATGAAAATAATAAAAAGATAGAAATAAATAAGTCGGATTATATATCAGAAGCGTATAATAATAGATTTCATACATATTATGATGATATTTTTAATTTAAAAGAAAAAATAAATCATAAATTATTTAGAAAATATAAGGAATCGATAAATATTGATAATATTATATGGGATGAATGTAAACTTATTAAAAGTTCGATATATGGTTTAGTTATATATACAGGTATAGATAAAAAGTCCAATATTATAAATCATAATAGTAAAATAAAAGAGAAAAGAAAAAAAGATATTTTATTTTGTAATGATATTAATTATAAAATGAAAATATTATTACTTACAGTTATATGTATTAATTGTATTCTTTCTATAAATGAAGAAAATATATTTGACCAAAATATATTTCTTATATATATAAAATATTTCTTTTTATTACTATTTTATTTACCAAATATTAATTGTTGTTATATTTTTATTATTCATAAGTTATATTCATTTATATTATGGAATAATAATAATAATAAGAAGAAAATTATAATAAATAAAAATACAAATACAAATAAAAATACAAATACATATGAACACAAAAAGGATTATCATTTTAATAATAATATAATATACAATTATAATATAATGAAATCATTATATAACACACAATATATTTTATACGATAAAATTGGTACTTTAACAAAAGATAATCTTTTTAAAATACACAAGTTTGATTTTATATTTGATGAATTTTTAATAGATACATATAGTGCTCTCTTCTTTCAAACCTTTTTCAAAATTGTAGATTTCAAAAAATTTTTTTCCTACTATATAAATGGGAATAATAATAAGGAGATTAATAAAATGATATTACATAATATTGATAAAACCTATAATACTTATGATATGATAAAAGACACTTCTAAAGTATATAAAAAGATTTTTCATAAAATAATAAGTTATAGTTCTAGTGAAATCAATAAAATATTCATAACATTTTTATGCATATTATTTTGTAATGATATTATAATAACAAAAATGAAACGTTTAAAAAAAGAGGAGAAAATAAAAGAAAGAAACATATATAATATTAAAGATAAACATATATATAATATTAAAGATAAATATATATATAATATTAAAGATAAATATATATATAATATGAAAGAAAAAAAAGATAGAAATAAGCATAAAATATTATTTTCAACAAAAGAAGAAGAAACATTATTCTTGAATTTTTTAAGGTTTTTAGGAATGCAATTATATTATAAAAATGATTATATATTTCTGCTTTGTATAAGAAATAATATATCTTTAAAAAGGTGTGGACACATTTCAAAAGAAAAAGAAAAAAAAAGAAATAGAAAAAAAAATATTATATTAAATAAACAGGTCAATAAGTTGAAGAACCAAAATATTGATTTACAACAAATTTATGGATTTCAAAAGAATAAAAATTGTGATAAAAAATGGAGTGTTAAAAAAAATATATTCTTTAGTAATTCTTTAAAAAAAGATCATATTTTTAACTACTCATATGCGGAAAGTCAAAGAAGCATAAATATTATAAAAAAAAATAAAGGAATAAAAAATAAGCATCCTGATAAATTTTGTGATCATTTCAAAAAAAATCATAAAAATGAATATAATTCTACCAGTCCGAGTGAATATTGTTGTAGTGATGATGATGATGATGATGATGATGATGATGATGATGATGATGATAATGATTATACGTCTAATAATTGGAGTGATAGTAATACTTCAGGATTTCCAAATTTTAAAGGAACAAACAGGAATCATAACTATGCTTATTGCAGCAATAATAGAGTATTGAAAAAAAAAAATATTTATGAAAATGTATACAAGAAAAAACAAACAGAATGTGCTTTTGAAATATTAGACATTTTTCAATCAAGACAACCATATAAACTTATATCTATTTTAATGTTATATAATAATCAAATATTTTATTTATTGAAAACATATGATGAATATACTATTTATATGCTATGTGATCAAGAATGTAAGAAAACCAAAAAAGATAAAATCATAAAATCTGTAGAGTATTTATTAAAAAATGGATTTGGTATCTTATTATTTGCTTATAAAATTGTTCCAAATAATGAATATGAAATATATAAAAAGAATTGTACAAAGGAAAATAAAAAAAATTATTTTGAAAATGTATTTAATAAAAATGTTACTATATTAGGTATTTTTTCTTTCAAAGAAGAAATTAAAAATGGTGCAAAGCAAATAATAAATCTTTTTAAAGAAGCGGGTATAAAAACATGGATTTTATCTAGTGACAAAAAAAGAAATGTTCTATCTATTTGTAAATCCGTAGATTTAATAAAAGAGGGTAATACCATTTGTTATTTGGATAGAAATAAATTAATACGTATATATAAAAATGATAATACATCTACTACTACTAATGATAATAATAATAATAATAATAATAATAATAATAATAATAATGATAATAATGATAATAATGATAATAGTAATGATAATAATGATAATAATGATAATAGTAATGATAATAATGATAATAACAATAACAGCAACATCATCAACAACAATAATAATAATAATAATAAGAAGAATAAGAATAATGTTTTGGTTGATAGTCACAAGAATGAAAATGTCCTTGAAACCTATATGAATACATCATACAACCACAAAATAACAAGCACAGATGTGAATAAAAAAAAATGTTATCATGATACTTCCTTTATATTGAATAATACTGATATGAAATTAGAGGATATGAATTCCACACTGTTACTATCTAATAATACAATGAATATATCAAAGGAGATGCCTTATTGTTATGAAAATTTAAATACATGTAAAATAAATAAATGCACTCACCTTTTGAACAATAATGATATATGCATACAAAATATTGATGACAAAATGGTACAGATGGAACAAGACAATTGTGAAATATCCTTATTAAATAATAATTATAATTATAATATTTTTAATAAAAATGTTCACATCCATCAGAATATATCAAGATATATTACTATCAGAGGGAAAGGTTCTCATGATGCAAGAAAAGAATTAGACATTTCTTACATTCTAAAAAAGGATAAAAAAGCTTGTTATATTTTAAAGTGTATGTTATATTATAATTTTAATGAAAATTATAAAAGTATTTCAGAAGTACATAATAATTATAGTAAAGAAAAAATGAATAATGATCTTATGAAATTGAATGATATAAAAAATGTTGTATATATAATTAGTGGTGATATTGTTGAATATTATTTAAAATATGATGAAATAAATTTTATAAGTGTATTAAAAAATTCAAAGCTAGTTTTATTTTATAAATGTAATTGTATTGTTAAGGGTAAAATTGTTCGTGCACTAAAAAAATATTGTAAGGATAATATATGTTCTGTTGGATATAATATAAAGGATATTAATATGTTTAAAGAGTCTGATATATCCATATTTATAGAAAATATTAATAATAATAATTACAATGTGTGTAAATTATATGCTGATGTTGTATTAAAAAATTTTGATGAGTTAGGTAATTTCTTTTTTATATATGGAAAGAAAATATATGTAAATTTTATATTATTAATAAAGTGCATATATTATAGAGGTATGAGTTTATTTTTCTTACAATTTTATTTTTCTTACTTTTTTAAGTGTAAAATTTGTATATTTTCAAATACATTTTTATTTATTTATTTTGTATTGTTTTTTATGATGACAGGTATTTGTATTATTTGTTCTATAAAATGTGATGATAAATATGATGATATTATATATAATAGTAATAAGAATATATTAAATAAAAAATTTTTATTTAAGAACATGTTAAAAATAGATAATTTTACTATAATATATTTTTATAAAACTTTAATGTTTTGTTTAAATGAATCTTGTTTAATATTTATTCTAAGTTATTATTATTTCTTAAATATAAATTATGAAATAAATACATTAACAACTTTATTTATTACACATTTATTCAAATCTTTATTTCTATTTATTGATACATATAATTATATCATTACATTTATTATAATACATTTATTATTTGTAATATTATATATTTTCATATTATATCTTTTACATAAATATCATTTTATATACTTTAATATGACAAAAGAAATTATAAAAAGTAATATAATTGTTAATAGTATAATTAATATTCCATCATGTATGTATTATTTTTATAAAAAAAAAAAATATAACAATATCAATATTAAACAAAAATTCATATTAAATACAATAAAATCATTTGATAGCTATAAATTAACAAGTCATCACATTTTTGACATTCATAATTTTAACTTATCCTTTGATACCATACCTTTTGCTATTAATCCAAAAAAACAAGAATAATAAAAAAAAAAAATGAACTAATATTTAAGAACATGGTAACAATACACATGGAGGTAATACAAAACAACTCTATTAAACTATATATAAATATATATTATTAAATATTTTTTTTTGAATTCAATTATTTTTTTTACATTTTTATGTAGATATGTGTAAAAAAGAAAAAATCTTTATATATATATTAAGTAGGCAATTACTTAAGATTTTTTTCATCAAATTATTATATGCACCCGCATAAAAATATATATAATATATATATATATATATATATATATATATACATAATACGTAGGAAGTATAAATTAGCAACCACTTTATACTCCCATATATATATATATATATATATATATATATATGGGAATGTATATATTTTTTTTTTTTTTTTTTTTTTTGGTAATTCAAACTTATGAGAAATATTAAAAAATATATGATAAATATATACAATCTTTAAGCAATAAAAAAAAAAAAAATAAAAAAATAAAAATAAAAATAAAATAATTAAGA